>JAJHZJ010000676.1:0-107037 GCA_023548195.1 Bettongia penicillata ogilbyi
ATTTCTGCAAGTCTTGAAACTACCAAATACTCAAGGCTTAATCAAAATATTTACATAACCCAGAACAGTATATTAGAGGAAACCAAAAGAAGATTTTTTAAAAAACACCTTGTTTTGACTGTGGGTTCTTACAAAACCAATGAGATTATATAAAAGTTCATTTTCCAAACTGCTATTGTGTTTCCTATTTTCTTTTTGCCAATATTTTCAAGTTCAAGGGTAACTTCAAAAGCTCCCGCCTCCCACTCACCTTTTTTATCCAGAAAATGCCATTTAACAGAGTGGTGCAAACCAGCTGTTCATGTTGTAGCTGCCCAATTTGAACAATAAATGGATCCTCTGCACTTGGAGATCTGTGAGAGTCCCAGAAGCCACCAGCTGTTACAGTCTGGCACAAACCACCTTTTTTTCTCTTAAGAACTCCCTTTGAATGGCATATAAAACTTGTCAATAAAAGGAGGATTGTGAGTGCGTCAGTGATGTGACAATGTTTACTAGACTGAAGGCGAAACTCCCTTGGTTTCTTTTGGAATTGAGAAGAATATTATTTTATTACTTCCTTTTTCTTGATAAATAATTATAAAATCTTGAAATGTTTAACTGGACGTTTACACTGATATTAACATTTTGATTGATAGTGACCAAGGAAATTAGTGTTGTTATTCTTTGACTAGCCTCTAGAACACCTTAATTACCATGACATATATATTGTATGTACCCTAACATTAATGAACTCTATCTTTTATCAAACACCCTACACTTTCATCAAAGTGAATACCAAGTCCTTTCTTCCTGTATAATTAGATCTTTCCTCATCTCCTCCCTGGAAATAGAAGCTTATCAACCACAATGGAAGACCTTTAAAAAACAATAAAACAACCTTTCCTGTGTTATTGCTTCCTCTTTGCTACCCAGGTGAAGCCCTGTGGTCCCTTAGTACAATGGAATGACCAATGACCTCAAGCTCCCATTATAAGCGAAGAATAGATGATGAGTCAGACTCTGTAAAGCAAGAGTGTCTTCTGTAATGATTATAAAAACCATGTCCTGCCCAACTTAACATTTTTAGGTATCACTTCCCAGGTGATGACTGTGTCAATGCCTTTTATTAAATAAATTTTCATCACTATCCATCACTATAAAAAAATCTCACCTTCAAGTGCCACGTCTATGTGAACTGTTATAATTTGTCATTGTTAATAATAATAAAATATAGTTGTGATATGTGACTTTTATAATAACCTATTATGAATACTGTAATTATAATATAATAATATAAATGTTATAATAATGAAAGTCACCAGCCAGCCTCAGAGTCGGAATTATTCAGGTTTAAATCCTGCCTCTGACATATACTGACTACAAGACAATGAGCCAGTCACTTACTCTCTCAATGCTCCATGAAACTTTCTAAAGACTAAGTTAGAGAGCAATTGTTTATCTGCATTGGCAAAGGACATTTCTTAACTGAGAATTCTTTGTACCTGTGAAATTAAAGTCCAGTCTCCTCCTCTTCCTTTCTCCTCCCTGTAAATAAATTGATAATAGCATAATCCCAAATCCAAATGAAACACTAGATTGAGGCTCAGTTTTAGCATAGGAAGACCTGGATTTAGGTCCTGCCTTTGACATATACTCACAATTTGAACCTGAGAAAGATACAGAATCTCTCAGTCCCCACAGTGACCCTCTAAGGTGGGAAATGCCCATCTGTATCAGCAGTCAGTGGAGAGAGAATGAGTTTCTTAACACTGGGAAATTCCTGTGCTGATGAAATCACAGTTCTGGACTGAAAAGTAATATCAAATTGACAAAATGAACAATAAGTTACCGAATTTTTAATAAATAAATATGGTCCAAGGGCCTTGTTTTCTTGTCAAGGTTGTATTTTGAGTTCATTCATTTAACATTTATTAAGCACCTACTGTATGAGAAGTACTGTTGTTCTAGGCAAAGGGCAGAGGGGTGGGACAGGAGGGATAAAAATACAGTCTTTGTCTTAAAAAAAATTAAAGTTGTGGCAACAAACAATAATTGAAGCTTCCAAAATACATTTTTTTTCTTTTTGTAAAAGAAAGGATCAAATGCCAGGGTGTTGCTTGTGAACACTGCAAAAAAAAAAACAATTTTCTCTTACAACTCTAGGATCAGAGGCAGCCCTCCATACAAACCCTTGGTACATTCCCTACCAAGTCTATCTGGGAGAGGAAAAAGAATTGAGTTTAATCCATGTCATAAGAATTGATGAAATTCCCCTGTGTAACTGAATTTTAAAACCGTGCTTCAGGAATATTTGTCCATTTATGGCTTGAATGAACCTCTCTCCTAAATCAATTTCTATATTGCTTCTGGACAGATCTTCTTAATATAGTCAATAGCTGTTAGGATACATTTTTGTACTTGCATTATAAATGGTCTGAAGAATCAGTGCATTTCTCAAAATGAGAAAATTATTACATTTTCATTCAATGGCCAGCTATAAAGCAAATTATACATTCAATAACTGAAGATCACAGAAAGTATACATATCGATTACAAGAAATACCCTTCACTAAGGAGCCCCGATGTGTTTAATGGTGAAGAATATAGGCAAAGTTACGAGTCCATACATCTATGAGGTCACTGGTGTGGGTACTCCCTCAACCATTATAGATCCCAATCTCTGCATGGCTTCTGTGAGATTTTCATCCCTTTCTTTCCATAAATATTCCATAGAAGAATCCATTCAATGCTCTTTGGCTTCCTCTAGTTCTTCCAATATTTCATGGCATGTTTATTAAATTTATTAAATTTAAATTTGTCAGCTCATTGGGATCAAGGATTGTTTCATTCTTTGTATTTGATATCTGGCATATAGTAAGTAGTTAATAAATGCTTGCTTATGGGTAACAGTACAACATTCAAACAGTCTACCTATTCTCTTACTCTTGCTACATACCTAGCCCACTTACTTTTCTAATCATAGATCTCTTTGATTTTACTTTCTATACTATTTATTACACACAAATATTCATAATTATGCTAACATCTACTTATGCTCACCATCAATCAATTACTTTTATTAAGCATTTATTGAGCATCTCCTATGAGTCAGGTAGTCAACTAGTCATGTCTGAGGTAGGATTTGAACTCAGCTCTTCCTGACTCCAATTTAATATTCTCATCAATGTACTATTAAGAAGCAAGGAGCCTGAGCTTGCTTAAAGGTCTATACCATTTCCTATTTAATTCTCAGCCAAGCTAGTTGCCCATTTGTAGGCTCTACCCAGGATGAACTAAAATATCGCTGTATGTTATAACATGAGTAAAACACAAGTTTCATATTTTTTCCAATGTGGATGATGAGTTCAGTCTCTTTCAAATCACTCTTTTATTGAGGAGACTTTGCAGTGTTTTTTGAGTTCCATCTTTTACCTATTAGATTGAGAAAGATGAAAAAGAGGGAAAATAAAAAAAATGTTGGAGGGGCTATGAGCAAAGAGGTAAGCTAGTTTCACTGTGGTTGGAACTACAGATTGGTTTAGTCATTCTGGAAAGTAATTTGGAACTATGTCTACAATGTTACCAAACTGTGTAGACCTTCTGGACAAGCTGTCCCAGTGCAAGGCTTATATACAAAAAGAATCATAGAAAGAGGAAAATAATCTGAATATAAAATATATAATATAATATATTATAATAATGTAATGTGATGTGATGTAATGTAATATAATATAATATAATATAAAAATAAAAAAATTTCCAGAAGCTCTTTTTTTTGGGGTAGCCAAAAAAAAAATGGAAACTAGGCACATATCCTCCTATTGGGGAAGAGCTAAACAAATTGTGGTAATAAAGTAATATTACCATGCCAAAATAAATGATGAAATGGGAAGTTTCTGAGGAATCTGGGAAGACCTTGATGTACTAATACAAAGTAAAGTAGTCAGAACTAAAATGGTTATAAAATAATTTTAATAACATCAACATCACAACTTTTGAAGGACTTTAGAACTCTGATCAACACAATGATGAGCCATGAATCCAAAAGAATAAAGATGAAACATGCTTCACCTCCTGCCATGGTGATAATGAACTTAAAATGCAGAGATGTATTTTCAGACGTGGCTAATGTCAGATTTTGTTTACTGAACTATGTAGATATGTATTGAGGATTTTTTTATTTGCAGAATTGGATAAGGGAAAAGCAGATTAATTTAAAATATTTGCTACTTGAAAAGCAATATAAAATTAAAAAAGAATTGATGCTTTTTTAAAAAGAATATTATTTCTTGAGAATCTTTACATATTTTAGATTTCTTCCACATGCATTTGATCAGGTCCAGTTACTCTGTTCAGTTTCATATTTTTAGATGAAATTGTCATCATATCATTAAATACTGAGTTGGTAACATCCATATGTGTTGGTTCAACTATCATTAGCTATAAGAATAGATGACTACAGAAACACCTACAGATTTGTTTCATTTTATATCTAGCTTTATCTAAAAATGAACAGTGTTATCACTTTCCTCTTTTATAAAATGACAAAGCAGGAGACAAGTTTCTTCCCAGCTAAAGATTGATGAGCTATCACCTAGTATATCTTTTACCCCAATCGTTCCAAAGGCTTCTTTTCCACTCTATTTTAGATGAGGAGCCAAACTCCTAGTCAGAAAGATCCAGGTAGAAATCCTATATATGATACATACTTATTGTGACCCCAGTCTAGTCACTAAGCCATTAACTGTGCTAGGAAAATCTCTAAGGATAAATTGTGGAGAAGCAACTTAGCTGATCCTATGGGACAGTGAGTAAAGCATTGGACCTGGAGTCAGGAATACCTGAGTTAAATCCAGCTTTATATACTGACTAGATATGTTACTCTGAGCAAGTCACTTAATCTCTGTTTACCTCAATTTCCTCATCTGTAAAATGAGAATAGCAGTAGCATCTACTTCCCAGGATTACTATGAAGATAAATGAGATAATATTTGCAAAGCACTTAGCACAGCTCCTGGCAAGAAAGTGCTACATAAATATCAGCAATTATTATGATCTGCATTGATAGATAGAGTTTCCTAATCTTAAAGTTCCCTATTCCCAGGGATGTGCTGGGAACCGACTAACCAACCTGTGCGAACCCATTATTAAATGTTCAGTGTAAGCATTTATACCTCAGAAATAAGCAATGCTAAAAAGCAATCAAGGGTTGGCTTATTAGTTTGCTGGCTATATACATGTAAAAAAACTATTAATAATACAGATTAAGCTTAAAAATGTATGTACATACTTTGGTTTTTCCAGAGCCCGATTGTTAAACATTTACCAGTGTGCCCTTGTCTTACTCTATAAACATTGTTTGAACTCAGCAAGAGTGCAATAGAAACCTCTGAGGATAAAGTCATCATCGAATGGGAAGCCTGGTGACCAGATATACACAAAGTAAGTTATATATAACATAAAAAGGAAATAATCAATGGAGGAAAGATTCTATAATTAAGAAAGATCAGGAAATACTCCCTAAAAGGTTTAGATTTTAGTTGGGACTTGAAGGAAGACAGAGAAATCAGAAACCCCCTTATCCTCATCAAACATTCAGAGGAACAGCAGCTAAAATTTAATGTTATAAATTAAGTGATTCTTAATGACATCTTCCTCTTTATTACCCACCGTTTTTCTGCTATGGTTATTGAAGAAGCAGAGAACTGAGAGCTATTTTGTAATTACATCTGCTTCATAGTTCATAATAGTATTTTTAACAAATATCCTCGCTTCCTGGCTAACTTGCTACTGAGCTTCTGTGTATTTAAACAGACACAGATGTTACTGTGCCTATACCCAGCATCTGCATAGAATCACAGAATGTTACAGCTAGAAGATACATTAGGTGTCAGCCAGTTCAATCGTTTTCATTTTACAGATGCAGGAATACTAAAAGGGTTAATTGATTTGCCCAAGGATTAGGAAATTAAAAAATATGGGATAAGAATTTAGATAATCTAACACTCATGTCTAGTGTTCTTTCCACTACAATATCCTTTCTCCCCTTTATAAACATAAATGCTTGTTCCTAATGATAGTTCAAATCTGTGTTCCACTGGTAAATATTTTTTCATTTATTTTGTCTTTTTATCAAAACTCTGCTTTACAGTCTTCCTTTTAGACTTAAACTAACTTCTTTCTAGCAGTGGGGCTATGATAAATCGAATATCTGTATTAACTATCCTTGCAGTCAGACCACACAGCTGAGTTTCTGGATGGTGTTACTTTCTTCTAAATAATTTTGTAAATTCAGTTGCAAAGTCATCACCCTAAATCAGCATACGAGTTACTAATCTGACCCAGAGGAAAAAGATTTCTTTTCCTTCATGCTCTTTGAAGCAATTTGCAGGGTAGACTCACACAAATGTGTAAACAATATAAACACATATGTATGTATGCATATATACAGCCACATACAAATGTCAATAATGGCAAAAACCTCAAAGAGAAGAATCCATCAGATTCATTCAAAGCAGAACACAAAGGTTACTCATTCTAGGAAGCTCAGAGATTTGAGACAGATCAATCAACCACTTAGCAATTATCAAGTACTTCTTAGGGATAGCTAGATGACGTAACAGATAGAGTGTTGGGCCTGGACTCTGGGAAGACCCAAGTTCAAATCTCTCCTCAGACACTTACCAGCTGTGTGACCCTGGGCAACTACTTAACCCTGTTTGCCTCAGTTTCCTCATGTGTAAAATGAGCTGGAGAAGGAAATGGAAAACCACTTCTGTACCTTTGCAAAGAAGATCCCCCAATGTGTTCTTAGACATGACTGAATGATAGCAAACAAAAGACGTACTGTCCAAGTATGCTTTAGTAAAAAGCTAAAAGCTTAATATTGCCTCAGAGCAGTCCTTTTATCTCTCACAGAGACAATTCTTTACTTAAAATGCCAAAGGGAAATCGGATATTTAGTGACTTCCTCTTGGAATAGTCAGCAATGCTCACAGTAGAGTGAATAAAAAATATGAAGACTTGTCATCAATGAGTAGGTGAAGTCAAGGTCTATATGTGACAAGCAAGCAGGTACCCTCAGGAAATCTGATTTCTTGATTTTGACCACCACCATAATCAGTATGGATTGCTCACCTGAATTGTTCATGCATTGCCTTATGGTGATGACTAAGACAGGTCAAATGACCAGAGCAGTGGGGCCAGTTTGTTCAATACGCAGTCAGACATAATGCACAGCCATCACAGTGCGGCTATCAATGAACTCTTATTTGAATTGGCTGTGGTGTAGAAGTGAAAATGCCACCTCATTTCTTATCTCCTGAAGCTACTAATCCCTGGCAGAGGAATCTGCATAATTAACAGTAGAGAAATGAATAGAAACGAAGTAAGCACCAATACAGGCACTACAGAATGAGTCCTAGATTTGGAATCAGAGGACATACTCTGCTACATGGATCTTAGGTTTATCTCCAAAAGAGAACTTGGGGACCAGCTAGTCCAATTTGCTCACTGTACAGATGAGGAAACTGAGGGTCAGAGAAGTGAAGTGATTTATCTAATGTCACACAGGATAAAACCTGGTATGACTCTAAATGCAGTATTCTTTCCACTGCTCCAACCTGAGACTTCCATGATCTGGGATAAATCACTTCACTGTCCACAGCCTGAGTGAAAGGGCTAAACTCAAATTCTAAGGTCCCTTTTCCCATCTCTAAGTCTACAATGCTATCATCATAATAGCTTACTCATTTAATTTCATCAGTGATGCTACCTGATTCATCAGATGCCATGTTCAAATAAATGCTCAGTATTCTCTGTGACTCCTCTCTCCCGCACCTTGAATATCTAATCAGCTCTACTTCCATAATGCCTCTGACTCATATCCCCTCCTCTCTGCTCCCACTGCTACTGCTCCAGTGCAGCTTTTAATGACCATGAATTTGGGCTACTGCATTAATCTTCTTATATCTCTTTCTACTTCCTTTCTCTTCCCATTTCTAATGTTCCTTCAGACAAGACACACACATCCTGTCACGTCATTCTTCTGCTCAAAGTCTTTCTACTGACCACTGAAGATGGTTTGAATTCTTTAGCCTGATGGCCAAGCTTTACATCATCTGGCATCACCTACCATTCCAGCCTCATCTCATCTCCCCTCCACCAACTCATCTCTCCAATTACACTGGGCTATTCTGGTTCCTGTACATAATCTGTACTTCCCCATATCCCTTTCTTTATTCTACCTGTTTCCACTTCTGCACCTGATGAATTCTCATACATCTTTTAAAGTCCAACTCAAATGTCATCTCTTCTAGGTAGTCTTCCTTGATTCTCCTTATCATCAATGACCTTTCCCTTGGGTCTTCACTTTGCTTTCACCACCCTCATTCACTTATTTGTATCATTATTATTTATGTTTGTCATATCTCTTTACTAGATTGCAGTTAATCAATCGACAAGACTTCATTAAATGTCTATCAAATATGCCAATGAGATTTTATATATATATATATATATATATATATATATGTAAATATGTGTGTGGGGGGGTATATAGTGCTTTTGGAAACCTTAAAGTGCTATATACTTGCTAGCTATCATTGTCATCATTATTATTTTTTTGCTCTTTACAGTGTTTTTCCACATTGTAAGCAAGCTTGAGAGATGAGTTTTGAGAACTTGCAGGTCCACCAACAATCCTGCTTGATTATATATGGCTTTTATTTATACAACACATATTAGCAGATTCCACTCCAACTTTGCCATCCTCATCAACTTTTAGGTATCATTAAGTGGTACAGTTACTCATATCACTAAAACAAAGGCCTATGAAAATTTACCCTCTAGCAAAAATTCCCAGGAAAACAAAAAAAAAAAGAATAGAAAAAAGGGTATATTATATTTCCCTCAAGCCCATTGCCTAATTTTCTTGAGGTCAAATTTCTTTTGGCATGTGCTGCTCTGAAAAGCTGTTCTGAAATATCTAATAATCCATGATTCAATGGCACAGAAAGTTCTGAACCCCTGTCACTCTTGCATCACTTAAATGGGGAAACAGCTGAGTTTTAATATTTCAACTCTATTTTTTTTTGACACAGAAATAAAAATTGTCAGGGTAATCCCAGGAGCTACCTTCATATATCCTATTAAATCGAATTCTAAACATTGATGAACCATGATATTAGATTTCAACACTGTATATTTAAATGAGGGGCTAACTTCTTAATTTGAATCCATTGGTATAATTAAATTGTGGTGGTTTGATCAAAGAAATCTTTTCCATTGCTGAACTTAATAAGGCAGAAAACAGCTCTGAAATGTAGTAGAATCCAAGCAATGAGGAACTTCTGGCAAGTCAAAGAAGAAAAAAGAAATGAGTTTCATCAGTATTCATTTATACCTGAATTCATTCCTATCTACAGGAAAACATCATTTCTTCTATCTATTGGGATGACTACGAAGCCATGTAATTGATTTTCTGTGTGACTTGTAGAAATCAGTTTTAATACATTGTATTTGCATTGAAGGAACATCATGTCTTGTGAACATTATAGATCACAAGTCAAGAATACAGAAATGGACTTCCATATCTTTCCTCCAAGTTGTGGTTTAAAGTAAGAAAAAAGAGACTGGAAAGTTTCCTCCTTCCTAAGTTCACCCTGCCTTAAAAAGTCTGCCTCCTTCTATCCTGAATCATCATCTACACAGCATTTCTGCTCCTCTGGATATTTGTAGCTTTGAGGGAGACAGAAGGCAAATGGAAGGGAAAGGGAGAGTGGAAAAAAAGTTAAGGAAGGGATGATGAGAAGAAGAATGTAATGGAAAGTAATTAATAATAACTGTAATGATGATAATAACTCACATTTATATAATTCTTTAAGGGTTGCAAAGCCCTTTATAAGCTTTGTCTCATATGGTCCTCACAGCAACCTGTCAGTGAGGGTGCTATCACCATATTAGTTTTGAGGAAACTGAGACAGAGAGGTAAAAGGAGATTGGGAGGGAAGATTATTGCTCCAAGAGCCAGTCCACGTTTCTCTGGCTGAGCTACCTGGGTTTCTGCCAGCTTTCCAATGTGTGTAGGATGGAGTCATGGAAGGGAGGGGGAGTGGCCTTCAAAGGAATGGACCTGGAGTAAAATAGAAGTGAAGGAACTATGGCAAACCTGATAACTAGGTATGATCAGACACCTAGTCTCCACTATTCCATTCTTAGACTCAGATGGCTAGATAATCCATATACCAGGACCATGTACTTCATTTTGAAAGGTAGTTTGACCTAGTCCCACCTACTGGCATCCTCTAAGTGTTCACATTCATGAAAGCTCTCTTTTTGCAAGTTTGCTATTGGATGTCCCTTCTTGTACAGGGCAGCTACATGGTACAGTGGGCAGAGTGTTGAGCTTGGAGTCTTCCTGAGTTCAAATCTGACCTCAGACACATTTACTAGCTATGGGACCCTAGGCAAGCCCGTGTTTGCTTCAATTTCCTCATCTGTAAAATGAGCTGGAGAAGGAAATGGCAAACCACTCTAGTGTCTTTGCCCCCTAAAAATTCTTCAAATGGAGTCATGAAGAGCCACACAAGACTGTGACCAAACATCGGCAACAATAAAATTCCTTCTTCTGGAATCTGAGTGTCTTAGGTTGAGGAGATGAGAATTGTGTCCAATCTCTACCTGTCTTCTTCTGAAAGGGAGATCTTGGCTTTGGCGCATGATGAAGTTTGTGGATATAACTTAGCATTGAATTGAAATTGGAGATCGATCAAAAACAGGAATGGGAAGTTTAGGGGGAAAGAGGATGAGAAGTTTAGGCAAGAAGTGAATGAGAAAGGGAACAAGTACCTAAGGAAATTGTGATTTATTGGAAGCATATATATATGAATGTATATGTATACATATATGTATATATACATACATAATATACATATATGCACACATACATATATATACATATATATGCATCTACATAATCATACCTTTCTAGGTAGGTAATGTATAAAAATTAATTTAAGCTCACTAGAAGACGAAATCTTCATGTGAGAAGAGCACAGCTACAGATAAATATAGATGTTTTAGCCAAATGAAAGGGGTTAAGAGAAATACACACAAGAAGAAATAGAATTGCAAAATCTTGCTAAAGAAGTCCTGTCCATGAAATGTAATCAAATGTAAACAATTATATCTGGTCAAAAAGATCTAGGATAGGGTCAGGAGTCATTTAATTATTCCCTATTGGCTAGTTCCTATTTAGTATCTATTAATCTTTTTTTCTTAATCATATGGTTTAGCATTAATTACAGATTGAGTTTAGGAGTCTTGTAAAGAGAGGTCAATGACCAATAAAAAAGCTTAGTTTTCATAAGCCAATAACCTTCTTTGCTGGGTCTGAAGACATTTTTGCATTTTGAGGCTGGTAACATGTTCATGATTCTAAAATAAAGCAATCTGCAATCCTACCTTCCTTGTCAAATTGCCCTTGGAGTTGAAAGCAAAGTGAACCCCCTTTTTCTATAGAATGGGCTGAAGGCCAGAGCTATAGAAATCTCAATGTAAGTTACTGGAAGCTTAGCTCTGTTTATCTGTGAACACAGAGAGCTAGAATTTTAAATCCATCCATACAAAAATCTATTTCACACTTCTATCCCCAAGGGAAGGATACCAAGTAGAATAATAAATTTAGAGCAGGAAGGACATTTTAGTATTTACCTAAATGTGTTGAGGAAATGGAGTCAAATAAAAAGAATTCAAGCAGTTGTGATTAACATAAATACCATGTTAGCAGCATCTTACTTAAAGCTAATATAGACCCTCATCCACTCCACCACATGAAAACTGGCTCCCCTACTACCCAACTAGTGATGGAGGAGCATGATATAGTAGACAGAACCAGTCACCAATGAGACTGGGAAGACTTAGGTTAGATATTTGTCTCTGACACAGGCTGCTGAGAGACCCTTGGAAGTTCTCTTTGACCTCTGCATGCACCAAGCTATTCTCACAGACTAAGTTCTCAATCTGTATTGGTGGATTTTCTTTTGAATTTTTTCACTAGAAGTTCCCTACATTCCTGAAGTCACAGCTTGACTCCCAGATCTGCCCATTATATGTGTATGAAGTTCACATTGCACAGGAGAAGTTCTATATAAATGACCTCTGCACAGAGACAATCCATTGCCCAGATCAACAGTGTCAAACTCAGAGAGGATCCATGCGATAAGATAGCATATTTTCTTAGAAAGCCACAAATGAACATTATCTATGTTGCACTGCATTTTAAAAATGTGTTTTGTTAAACATTTCCCAATTATAGTTTTATCTGGTTTGAGACATACAGGGGAGTTTTGCAGGTTCCTTGGTCCCAGATGACTTTCTTTCTCCACAATAGTGGTTCCAATACCTTTGGATCTAAGCTGTGGTACTATCTGTCCACTCTCCAAGACTCAGTTATATCTTATGGATTAGGGACTTGTATTCAAAGGCACATTAATGTGTTTTTAAAGCTCTTGGTGACGTGTATTGTTTTCTGTTTGGAAGTACTTTAAGAGGCTTCATTTTGAATAGAAGGAAACTTTATATTTTCGAAGCTTATACAATCTCTTCCTCTCCGTTCATCAGAGAACAAAGTCCAGATTCAAAATAACAAGTGAAGCAAAAACAACCAAGAACTGCAATACTTGGTTAGGAAGAGGGCTGGGGTTAGACGAAATGCAGCCCAAGTGAGCGTTAAAAGGCATGCTATTAATAAACAGCAAGGACTTTAAATTTCACTTTAAAACATACACATACACACACACAATAACCTAAACATGAATCTTAAATCATCTAAATAGCACTGTTATTGATTGTTCTGGCACAGGACAGCCAAAGGCTGCAGTGGCATCCCCTTGAGGACCTCATCAAGTGTTAGGTAGAAAATCAGGAGACAGCCTCAATCCGGTAACTCAGAAGACCCTGACTAGCTTTCTCAGCCAATAGGCACAGTTGTATAGAAAGTGCTGAGAAGCAGATTAAGGAATCCCAGCTGATTATGTGATAGCCCTGCCCATGGGCAGGTCATTTAACTTCAAAGAACCTCAATTTCCTCATCTGTAAAATGGAGATAATACTTGTCACACTTACCTCACTGGGTGGTTGTGAGATCTAGTAAGATAATGGATGAAAAGTGCTTTGCATACTTTATTAATGTTTATTATTAAGGCTAGATTTATCATTTCCAAATGCCAAGTCCTCTGTAAACCCAAGTTACGTGCATACTTTGATGGTACAAGAAATGTTTTATCATTTTCCTGAACTACAATGTGTACTAATCATCTTTAACAGGAAGATGAACACAAAGGCTCAAAAGTACATACAGACCCTTAGCCTAATTATTGACCATTTGTCTTTTTCCCAGAACCTGGAGTGATCTGATTTGGAAAAGAATTCAAAGCAATTCATTTGCATCATATGCAGGTCAACACAAGTTCAGGAGAACTGGATTAACAACTTTCTTTAATGTGTATATGGAATACAGCAAACTGCGTGAAAGCCAGCTTGGAAAGTCTTGACCTCTCCAAGAATAGTTCAGACAGACACTGCCGATTACCTACAAACCCAAGTACTATATGGGCCTTCCCCTTTTGAACACGAAAGCAGATCTACGAAAAGGGTTCTCAGCTCCTAGATTCCTGCCTTAGCACTGGCAACAGGACTAGAATTATTTAGGCAGGTTTTTTTTAAGAGGCTGAGTAATACATATAGGTGGTGCAACTATTATATTGCAGAGTGAAGCTGCCCAGTGTTAAAATGAGTTTCCCATCCCTGCTGTCACCTAATGAAATGAGGTGTTTACGTATGATTATAGCCTTCTGAGCCAAGCTAAACAGATTCTGGGAAGTACCGTAAAAGAACTAGTGCCGAGTTCGAACAAGGTCCGAATTTCAGTTTTGGATAGTGACTTATATGGCACATTTGCCCTCTTCCTGTTGAAATAGAGATATGATTGTCTTAGATTTATCAGCATTCAAGTGAAACGAGAGGGAGAGAAAATGTCAGGGTCCTATTAGTATCCTGGCATTTTTCCTGGGGGAGCAGGGGAAGAGTAGGAAGGATTGGAATGGTTCTTTCTCTGTACGTATTCCAAACACGGTCTATGGAGCAGTTCAGGAAAACACACAGTGCCAGTCATCTGTCCAGCAGCAACTCAAAAGTCCATTCTATCACCATCAGTTTCTGAAATCTAGATTTAAGACAGGAGAGCAAAGCTTCTGCTTTTCATTCTCTTTATTGCCAACAGTTTAAAATGGTCAACACCCCCCCCTCAAAAAAAAGTTTAGATAATAAATACTGCACTTTAGGCTGTAATAAATAACAAGTTTATTAACAAGGAATGCACTTCTCCAGCCACAAGTGTGGGTTATTTTTTGTCTTGAAAAATTAAAGAAAAAAAAAATATGGCCATAGTTCACAGTTGGGCAGCCCAAAGCTGCTCTAGTTACAGCCTTTCAACAACATGGGAGCTTTCTCCCCCTCCCTCCCCTTCAGGAAGTGTATTCACAGTTCCAAGTCCTCTGTCTGAAATGCTCTCTACAGAGAGAAGTTAAAAAGTCAATGCATTTTTGCTGAGAAATTGTCCGAAAAACCTCTTAAACAGGTACATCAAGGAAAACTGCATTCTAGTACACTGTTTAATGGCATCCAAAGACAAGATTTTTTATGCCTCAATCTGGTCCCAGCCCAGCAGGCTGCAAAGGAATTGTTTTCGTACCACCACCTGTCCATCTTCAACATACTGCTCATTCTCCTGCCTTCCCTTTCATTCTCACAGTGAAATAAAAAAAAAAAGTCCTTTGGATTTAGACAGAAAAGTCCTTTAGTTACACCTTTGCAGCAACATGTTCAGTGCATATTCCATTCGGTTTTTTAATTCTAATGAACACCCTGTTATAAGCAAGGTGGTCAGCCTGAAGGTGGTAGATATCCTGTCTTCATTGATGTAGGTCAGCAGATACTCCTCATTTTGGCTGCAGATGATGATCTTTGTGTGATCATGGTAGAAATTCACCTGTGGAAGACAAAGAAGAAAACAGATAAGAGCACTGCTGGACGAAGCTAAGCAGAGTACGGGGGAGGTGCTGATGAAGTCATCATCACCTACCTGAAACGTGCCATCATTGAAAAGCATCATTAGAGCCTTGTCTGATTTTAACCACTGCAACAGATAGAGCCGCGGTCTGCGGATGTCTGTAACGCTAGGGAGGTCTCCGCCCTAGGAGAGAAAGGTAAGATTCAGGAAATTAGCTCTTGTGTGGACAACTTGCTTGGCAACAACCATGCCAAATTCTGGACAGTCACAGCCACTTACATCCATGAGGTTTTCTTCCATGTAGTGAGAGAAATATTTCAGCACCGTCACTTGGCTGATGAATTGTTGAGGAGCATCTGTAGCTGGGAAAACAGAACACTGACCAAGCTCTGCATAGTAGTGGACTGTCCTAACAAGCAAGAAGGGGAGGAAAGAGAAGGAAAAAAAACATGAGTCAGGGGAATCTGTTTTTCCAGAAGTAAGAATTTCTAACATTAGCAAAAATAAAAATAAAAAAGAATAAATCAAAATTATGAATTTATGGAATAATTACTTTTTGTCAGGAAGAAGACTCATGTGGGCACCATTGTTGAAGAGCACGCCAACAGTGTGGTCTGACAGCTGATAACCAAAGCCATATTTATTTGAGTAATCCACCCATTTGGTCACCCACTGGAATGAGGTGACCAATTGTTCTTTGGGGATAAAGTCAGCCTCTGGCATGTTTTCTAGACACCCTCGAAGTACTCTTGCCACTGTGTCTGCAACACTGCCCATGGTACTATCTTCAAGACCTGAAAAACAAAGAGATTGCAATTTCAGAGATAACATTTTGTTATGGAATGGGAAGACATGACTTGTTAAAGGACTTTGGAGAAAGCTGGGTCTAAGTCAAAAGTCTCAAGAACAAGATTTATACTTTTGTTTTGGGCTTGTATCTTTCCTGTTCTGCTAATGTTACTTAAAGGATTTAGAGCTGAAAGGGACTTTAGTGATATTTACAGGATCATAGATTTAGACCTGAAAGGACCTTCTAACTCATCTAGTTTGACTAATTCTTTTTACAGAGAAGGAAAAAGAGCCTCAAAGAGGATAAATGTCTTGTCCTTAATAACAGTGATAGGGAAGGGATCTGAACTCATGTTCTGATTCCTATTTTACTGACTACCCCACGTTACCTTAACATTATCCAACCTCCTAAATTTTCAGATCTGGAAATTGAGGCCCCAAAAGGCTAAGTTACCTGCCATAGGTCACAACAGGATAAATAGCAGGCGGAACTCAGCTTCTAACCTAATTATTCTGACTCCAAATGCAGCCCTCTTTCTTCTCTACATTTTGTAGTAAGAATTACAACCCACCACAGAAAACACTTGTGCTCTAATTTGACTCTGGCTAACTCAGTCTTTAAGCATTTACATTTTCCAAGGATGACAACCATACTGTCATCAACTTACATTCACTGCTACTGCTGCAGCTGCCAAGAGTTCCTCTGACAATCATCCGAATCGCATCACCAATTTGCTGCTTGGAATCTACTGCAGGTGCTCCAGAGTTGGCAACAGCAGTGCTGGGTGGCTGGATCTCCTGAGAAGAGAGAGTCCTGCATTAAGAATTAAGCATCTCAATATATCTTAAGGTTCAACACTAAAAAGTGAGATTTTCAAAGCTTTGCTAACAACTGGCAAGATTTAAAGGTCGTGGGGGAAGGAGATAAATTATACAAGCCAGAGTACTGGCTATAACATTACACTTGGCTTCTTAGCTTTTGCACAACATCAGATTGAAAGGATCAGAATCCAGACTTTTAATGGTCATGGAGAATGGGAAAGGCTTTTAGAAAACGTTCTGAAAAAATTTTTGTGATGAAGAGTTTACATGCTTGGACTATGACAAATACAGAAGTTCAGTCAATGTATGGGTTAAGCTTCAAGAATTATCAGCTACAAACAAAGCAGGCACATACTTTTTATTTTTCTACATACCTCGTCCACTCTATGTTTGATGGGCTGCTGAGTTATTGATGTTTTCTTCAGATCATGTCTGAGCTTGTAAATTTCTTCATCTTCTTTAGCTAGTCTATCTGCAAATTAAAGGAAAATGGGTATGAGCATGGCTGCAAATCAATCAAATTAAGAACAGAACCACTTAAATGTTTTGTTTTGCCTGATTTGTTCTTCCATGTATTATATTTTCAGCTTATAAGCAACCATGACAGGAACAGCATTCTAGAAAATGTCATTGGTTGCAGCTAAATAAGCAGGATGTTCAATTGATTAATGAATAAAAGCTGCCAATCACGATAAACTAGAGAAACTAATTATACCATACATGTCTGTCTGCCTGTGCACTGTCAGCACCTTCCAAGAGGACCTGAAATTAGTATTAATTTCAATTTTACAATAAAAGAAAGCTAATTATACAAAACAAAGCTTTCTAGTGCTAACCTATACATTTTTTTTTAAATGCTAAGGGCTATAAAACAACTTACTATGTGTATCAAAATATCTTGCTTTTTCTTTTTTGCCACCAAAAAGAGCTGCAGCCGCTTTCTTGAAGAAATTCTTGGCAGGACTTGATAAGTGGAAATCTGGAACCGTATGACAGCAGCTAGAAGAAAGTCTATCTGGGGTAAAGCCCTGTAAAATGACAGAAAATAAGGACTGTCAGAAAACTGTAAGA
Source organism: Bettongia penicillata ogilbyi (assembly GCA_023548195.1). Classification (NCBI taxonomy): domain Eukaryota; kingdom Metazoa; phylum Chordata; class Mammalia; order Diprotodontia; family Potoroidae; genus Bettongia; species Bettongia penicillata. The sequence goes on from JAJHZJ010000676.1 coordinate 17,735, forward strand.
TGTCGGAAATGTTGTTGTGTCAAGCAAAAGTCAATGCACCAACCTGCAAGAAGAAGTCGTGTCGTATGATGTCATCTAAACTGGGACGATCTTCAGGGTTTTTAGACAACATGCTGGCTATTAAGTGCTTTGCAGGGGCCAGCAATGAAGATGGCATTGTATACCTGGCTTCCCTTATACACCTATAGGTTTCTTTGAGATTTGTCGTTTCAAATGGAGGTCTTCCTAGTAACATGGTATACCTAGAAGTGAAGCACAACTTCCTTTAGTCGAGGTTGCATGACATTTTCTTTTAGACGTTTCTGAAACCCAAAATTTTCATTTTTGAATTCATAAGAGATAGTACAGCAGTACTTACATTACACAGCCTAAGGCCCAAATATCTGATTCACAGCCATGCCCTTGTTTATTGAGGACTTCAGGAGAGAGATAATTTGGAGTGCCACAGATTGTTCTAAAAGACAACAATTTAAACAAAAAGTTAGGTAGTTGCACTTTTAAAAGGACAGTTGAGATTTTTCTAAGAGTTAATAGGGATGAAAGCTTAAAAAACTAAATAAAACAAAAAAACCCAAAATAACCAATGAAAAGACTAATTTTTGCAATGTGTTCCTTACCAGATACCCTTTGGGAATAGAAGCATACCAAAATATAGGGGCAGGGGATTTGATTTGCTTTAAAATTTACACATATTATATCACTATGTTGTACTCATGTCTGGAAGTCTAACAAATCAAGGCCACTGTTCTCCCTGTAGGAAAACAAGGTCTGTATTTTCAATACTCTATACACATTAGGCTTGTTTCTTTGTTTTCTCTGGGTTATCAGTTTATCAGAAGTCTTATGGTTATGTGTTCTAGACATTAATTGACCTAAATCAGTGTTCTGATTTGAAACATACAGCATATGGCTAGATTCTCCCACTCTCATGCCTGTACATTCTGGCATGGCATGTGTTTTAGTCTCTTACCTCCTTCTGTGTTCCAGTGGCTCCAACCTTGCTGCCAAGCCAAAATCCCCCACTTTTAGTTCCATGGATTCATTAATAAAGAAATTACCTACAAATAAGAATAGCCAAGAATGATTCCTCCCTAATTGTCAACAAGGGTCAAATACAGTCACTGTTGAATAGGATAGTCAAAGCATCTTTTAAAAATGGCTCACTGCAAGATGATTATGGGGGAAAATGAATGAGTACATTCATTAGATCAGATAAAAAGCTAAAAAGTAAATAGGGAAAAAAAAGCATAAAGTTCCCTCCCTCCTTGCCAAAAGGGTCAGTGTTTAAGACACAAACTTACCTAATTTAAGATCTCTGTGTAAGATTTCTTGTTCGTGAAGGTATTTGAGACCTGACACAATCTGCCTGAGGTAGTAGCGGACTTCCGGCTCTGTCAATACCTTTCTGGCTTTCAAGATATGAGCCATAGACTGGAAAGGAGAAAAAAAAAAGTTGTCCAAATCAGCTGTTTGACTTTTACTTTTCAGAGAAAGCAAATATTTTTTTTTTTTACTACAAATGTCTAGCATCATCTAAAATCCCAAATAAATAAAATTTGAAAATCCCATCAGTTTGGGGGCAAGTGAATTTAATGGAGTTAGTCCTCTGGGCTAATTCTTACCCTTCTACTGCAGTACTCCAGAAGAATGTAAATGTTTTCTTTGTCTTCGAAGTAGTGGTAAAACTGTACCACATGCCTGTGATGAAGAATTCGGTGCAACTCTATTTCTTTGTCAATCTAAAAGAAAAAGGAAGAAAAAGGTTCCGTGAGCCTCTCGTCACCTCTGAGGAGATAGTGCTTACACATGCAGAAGACATTTTCCTAAGAGGGAAGGGCCATCCTGCCACACAAAGAAAATATTTTAACCAACAGTCATACACACCTTTTCCCTTTGATGAGGCTTAGCTACACGGCTGTGAGGAATGATTTTTGCAGCATAGACTTTGTTATTTGTCAAATCTGTCATCTCATAACACTTTGCAAAGCCACCCTAAAAGGAGACAAAGATAGAAAATTAAGCTGTAAGTGTGGCAAAAAAAAAAAGGAAAATGGACCCCTTTTGTGCGTGGAGTTCTTTTTAAAAGCACCTTCAAAGGGTCATCCACAGTTTCCTCTGATCAGTCACAAAGAAGACGTCTTTATAATGTTTTGGTGGTAGGGGACAGAAGAGTGGAAGCTGTCTTTAAGAATGGAATAGTTCCCAGGTAGACATGCGGAGAGGACAAAAGCTCTCCTATTTCTATACCACCCTCCGGTCTCATGAAGACAGCGGGTTCTTACTTTGACATTTTTAACCTAAAAGGCTTTGGGAGACGTGGGGAGAGGAGAAGGGAGATCCCTAGCTGGCCGGCACCAGGTGAAAGGGCAGGAAGCAGCTGCTGCTCCTGCAGCTGCCCCGGGGCAGGGACTGGTTAGGAAATGGGGAGCGGGGCCGGCGAGGGGATGCAGCCTGAACCACCCAAGTGAGCCGGTGCTCTTGGGGGGGTGGTCCGCGCGGACCCCATCTCTCCCCACCCCCGCAGTCCAGGTCCCCTCCGCTCTCTCTTTTCCTCCGGCATCGCGCCCGGGTACCACTCACCTTCCCCAGCACCTTGCCCCGGCAGTAGCGCTTCCCCGTGGTGGGGTCGGTGATAATCCTGGACACCTCGGTCCCGGAGTGCGAGTGATGGTGGTGATGGTGCGCAGACAGCTGGGGCTGGGGCGGCTGCGGCGGGGGCTGCTGCGCCGGCGGCGGCAGCGGCTCCTCGGGCGGCTGCTGCTGCTTCTTCTTCCTGGACTCCCCGCCGCAGGCTTTGCCCAGCGCCTGCTCGCACATCTTGGTGGTGCCGGCTGGCTGGTAGGTGATGGTCCTCAGTAACTCCATCTCGGCTTGGCACGGCTCGGCCTGAGCCTCAGCCTGTCCTCGATGCCCGGGCGCTGCTCCCGCCGCACGGGCTCCCGAACGCCCGAGTCCGCCTCCCTGGCTGGCCGGCCCGCTAGCACTCCGCGCAGCCCCGACCCGGCGCCCGCGTTCGACTTGTGCGAGTGGAACAAGCGGGCGCCGCAACTTTATATGCAGGGGCGGTTCGTAAGGGGGCGGGGGTTCGAGAAGGAGCGAGACGTCACAAAGAACGCCCCGCCCACCCACTCCATTCTCAGGGGAGCCGCTCTCCTGGGAGGGGCGCTGGGGGGGGGTCGGGGCGGAGCGGAGCTGAGGCTGGGAGAGAGGAGGGGGCTGCGGGCCGCCGGCCAGGTAACTGGAAAGCTGGCTGGTCACCGCGGAGGGTCACTGAGGGACGTAAATGCACATCAGAGTGGCTGCCCTCCCGGCCCCGATTGCAATCCCCCATCCCACCCATATGGACAGTGCACACGGACACACTCACACACACACACACACATGCACACACACACACACACACACACTCACACACACACACACACACACACACACACACACACACACACACACTACCTCTTCTGAGACCAGGATTACCAAGTGGAAGACAGCTAGGTATCTGAAGCTCGCCTCTCTCTTGCAGACTCCCTGTCAAAGTCATAACCCGGGTTAACCCAACTGGCTTTCTCCCCGGGTCCTGTCCTCCTCCTACCTCTACATCACGCCCCTCCCCAGATACCTCCCCAGAAAGACCAGGCCCGGGATGCCCTTGCTTAGAAAGCCACGGACACCCACCCGGGGTAAACACCACTTTGGGGCAAGCTAAAGAAGGATTTCAATTGCTACTTCTTTTTTTACCTACCCCTACTCCATCTCCCTGGGTTTAGAAAGTAATGATAACTTGCTGAAGCGAAGTGTGCCTGGCTCTGTCCGGGATATGTCTTGAGAGGGCTCGGGGATATGTCTTGAGAGGGCTGAAGAAAACTTGCTCAACTCTTTTTTTTCGGGAGACGGTGGTTCCAGTGTGTTTAGAAGAAAAGATGAAATAAAGGATAAGCAGTACTGATTTTATCCTAGACTCCTTACCACCGGTTTAATGCAAGGACGGACAGGGAGGCTCCCCGGCTCTAGTATCTCTCCCCTTCTCTGCCTAAGCCTCTTCCTCGTTCTAAAGTTCCCGAGGTTTCAGAGGAAGCCCGGGAGGGGGCGGGGTGGGGGTGGGGGTGGGGGTGGGGCGGGGGCGGCGTGCGTTGTCTTTGCAGGCCTCGATCTCTGTGTCGTTTTCGTCATATTGTTCAATTAGGACTTATTATCATCGGGGCCAAGTCAGAGGCCTGGGGGCTGGAATATGGCGTCCGTGGAAGGGTGGGCTGGGGGAGGGCTGGTAAACCTGGAATAGGTTTGGAGGTGGCGGGAGAGAGTGGGAGGCGAGGTGCTTCTCCTTTGCCTGACTATATTTTGAGGTCAAGAGCGCCGTCTCCTGGAATAGCACAAAGACCGGACTAAGCCGTCCTGATACATTGTAACAACTTAACGTTAGGGAATTGACACTGTGGAATGTCTTTTTTTCAAAATGTTTTCTTTTTCTTTTTGGATTTTAAAATATTTTTTGTTTTTTTTCCCAATTACATTAAAATTAGCTTTCAATATTCACTTTTATAAGGTTTTGAGTTAGAAATTTCTTCTCCCTCCCTCTGTTCCCCAAGATGGAATGCAATCCGATATAGGATATATATGTATATGTGTATGTATACATACACATATATATGTATATATACAATCCTATTAGACATTTCTACATTAGTCATGTTATAAAGGAAGAATCAGAACTGCTGAATGTCTTAAGAGACTGAGGCAAATCACTCACCCTCCACCTTTTCTCTCTTTTCCTCCTCCTTGTTTCCTGTTTCATGTGTCCTCCATTTTCCCATGAACTAGTTTTATTGCTGAGATTTAAACCTATTCTTTAAAAAATGCGTTTATAAAGTTTGCCTGTCCTTTTTTTAATTTAAAGAGAAGGGAGTTTGAAATATCACCCAAATAAATTATATTGCTTTTTATTTATTTATATTGTTTATTATAATTTATATTGCTTTTCATTATTTAAATTATATTTCTCTTTATTTTATTATATTGCTATTTATTATTTAAATATTTGTTTATGATTTATCAAATATTTGCTAAATATTTATTTAATTTATTTAATATTTAGGCTATTTAATTTTATTCAATATTAGTTGATTAATAAATTAATATCTTAAATATTTACTCATTCAAATAAATAAATTATTTATTTATTTAGATGACAGTGAACTTTAATGGGAGAAGGAACATTAGGTGAGTTTAATGAGGGAGGGAGAGATGAAAATAATAAAAATTGACCCTGATTTTAGACAGTCATTGTGAAAATCATTTGGTCCACTCATATCATATTTAGTCCAGCTTTCATATCTACTTAATGTCAAGCCAAAATTTGGTTATTTATTGTCTGCCTCTAAGCAGAGGTTCTTAACCTGTGGTCCAATGAACTTTTTTTCCTCCAAAGATACTTTGATAACTACATTTTAACATAATTTTTTTCCTTTTTAATCCTATGTATTTTATTTTATGCATTTTAGTTCTAAAGAGAGGTCCACAGGCTTCACTAGACTTCCTAGACCCATGAAACACAAAAAATTAAGGACCCATGAAGTTTGAAGTATGAAGAAGCATGTTAACAAGCAGCACATGCCTTGGGTTTTCCTTCCAGGGTCAGAGAATGGTGAATAGTTGTGTTTCATGTGTCTCATAATCATAAATTAATATAACCAGAAGGACATTCAGAAAGTGACCCAGCACAGCCCCCAGGGATAGAATATGCTAGCAGTAAAACAAAGTTGTCAAAGTTCCTGTATAATGGAGGAATGGAGGTCCCTTGTTTGACCTCAAAAGGGGAAGGGAAAGATCCTTCTCTCCATTTTCTTCCCCGTTTTCCTTCTTTCCGTTACAGCATAGTCTCTGACAAGTCAGGACATGCCTCCTTGAAGTGAAACCTTTTTTTTCCCTTGTCTTCTGAACTTTGAACTCCAGCTTAGGAGGGAGAAGGAATTCCTCCTCTTTCAGGTAAACTTGGGAGGAGGTGAGCTTCCTTTCAAAGGAAAATGTCAGCTAATTTCCAAAATTGTAAACAGTTTTCCATTTTGAACAATGCCACTTCAATTTAATAACTTACACTTTCATAATCTACAGCAATATAATGTATTTCAAAACTGCTGAATAGCATTAGTTGATAAAGAGGCTCTTTTATTGGCAGTATATAATTCTTAAAGATTATGCAAATCACAGAATACCATGAACTTTGGCACTAATTTTTATTATTACAAAGTGTATATATATATATATATATATATATATATATATATACATATACACACACACACATATGCATGCATATATGTTCTTCATTGTATTTCAATATTTATTTAAAAGATACTGATGGGGTCCTCAACAATACTTTTTAATAACATATATGAAATTCAATGTCTAGGAGATCTCGAACATAAATAATAAAGTTTTAACAAAGTATTGAAATCTGCTTAGGATTTTTAAAAAACTGGTTTAGTGACGGTAAACATTTTCTAGCTTTGTGGTGCCATCGTGTGGATAGAGAAAAAAATGCAGCATAGAAAATATTGTAAAAGATTATAATCTATTCCCATAGAGGGAGGGGGGTAAACATTTATGTAGTGTATACTATGTGAAGGCACTTTACAAGTATTATCTCATTAAATCTTTACAACAACCCTGCCAGGTGAGTGTCATTATTATACTTGTTTATAGTTGAGGAAACTGAGGAATTATTGATAAAAGCAAACAAAAGAAATGTATTGGAAGGGTTAGGAGCTCAATTGTAAGGTTAGGTATAAGTGGGTGGTGGGACAAATGGATATAGGTTACTTTTTAGAAGAAGTTTGACAGTGAAAGGGAGGAGAGAGAGACGAGATAACTTGAAGGAAAGAGGATGTACATGGATAGAGTGATAGAAATGGAAGACCTGAATTCAAATCTGACCTCACAAAACAGAGTAGCTGGGTGACTCTGGACAAGTCATTTAACTTCTGTCTACTCTGTTTCCTCAACTATAAAAATGGGGATATCTACCTTACTGAAATGTTGTGGTGAAACAAGACAATATTTGTAAAGTGTTTAATAAATACTTCGTCATTGTGTGTGTGTGTGTGTGTGTGTGTGTGTGTGTGTGTATAAAGGTCAAAGGGAGACTTTTTGGTATAACCAGGAATAACTTTTTATCTCAGGCTGTCTATTTCCATCCTTTACCAGAATACCTCCTCTTATCAGATGACAGACATGAAAGTTCAATTCCTAGTTTCAGAGGCTTTTCTAGAACACTAATGACACCCAAATCCAAACTCATAGAGGAGGAAACTGAGGCTATTTCATGGAATTATTGATGTGGAAGCAACCTTTGGTATCAATTAACCTAGGCTTTTTTTTAGCTTTGGGGAAACTGAGGCCAAGAGAATTTAAGTGACTTCCCCAAGGATGCATAACCTGGTGGTAGTAGCTAGAAATGGAACCCTATAATCATTTTATTTATATCATACTGAAATGCCAGAGGCTGTGCTATTCACAATGGGCACTGGGTGCAAACTGCAAAAGTTGAGACCTTTTGCCCAGCAGGGCAGGTAGATTCTCCTGGGATTAAGTCACTGGGTAATGTTCCTTATGCTTTCTGGACCTCAGATGTCTCCAATATAAAGTGAGAGAGATGGACTTTACTATGTCATAATTGCCTTCTCAAATTAAGCACTTTATTGGGTTAAGTAAAGGTTATCCTTCATTATAGGCTATATCCTTAAAATTAGAGATTTACATAGGTATATAGCAATTTTTCTAAACCCAATGATGGAGAGTAAAGGAACTCCCCACACAACCTGAAAGTATGAAGACTTTCCTCTTACACAGGAAACTTTCTTGACTGAGCAGATCAGCAGTTTCTCTTTGACCCTATTCTAAGTTGAACTCCAAAGAGAAAGTTAGAAGAGAAAAAGTTATGGAGGAAGGATTAAAAGTTGAAAGTTTACTCTCCAATTTTTTCTTTTAAAAAAGGGGAGTGATGTGGAGTGGCCAGGAGCAGTACAGTGGATCAGTGGAGGGAGCCCCTACATCCCGTAAGTCCCTATACCCATATAAAATGACAATCTTAATTAAATAAACCAACCCCCTCCCCCCAAAAAAGTTATGAAATTCTACGAATCTTAAAGATCTCACAAAAAAGATGCTTGGCTTGGAAGTTCATAAAATGGATCCTAGTCTTAGTTATGCAGCTAATTTCTTGTGTGCCCTTCAATAAATCATTCCACCTCTCTTGGCCTCAGTTTCTTAAATGAGGGGGTTGAACTGGGTTACTTCAAAGGTCCCTTAACATATTACTGTTGTAGGAAATAAAAGATTTATTTTGAACAAATTCTGGTATATTTCAAACAGAATGATATCCAACTGCAATGATTTCAACCAATAATTGACATTGCACTAAAAGTTTATTAAAATGCCCAACAAAATCGTCTTCTTTCCGAACTGTGTAAAAGATATGGAGGAGCCTTGGTTTCCACTTGTTTTGCTCCGGTCAGCAGCTTTTAAAGTCCAGCGTGGGCTTAGACCTCCCTCTGCTGGTGAAACTTAACCATGACAGTAAACTCAGAGGTTTAAAATTTTTATTTAAAAGCAAATCTTTAAATAACAACAATTTTAACTTGCTCTTGTACAGTACAAGAACAAAATATGTTTTTAAAATAAAATGTCCATCTGAAAATAATTTTTAAAACATTTGATGTTCTTAGGTCACTTTGTTTAAACTTTTTAATTCTTGAAACTTATTTCAATGATTTGTGATTTTATCCCCTACTTGTATTCACTGGCAAGGTCTCATTATTATTGTCACAGATACCCCCAAAGAGAATGATAGAGAATTAAGAAAGTCTAAGAGTACTAACACTTAAATAAGCTGAAAGTGATTGGAAAGCATGAAACCAAAAGGGAAAAAAAAAAGGAATTGGAGATAGTGATTGTTGATGATGCTTTATTGGGCAAGAAAGGATCACTTTTCCACTTAGAGCTTATTTTGATTCTGTCTTATCCGCCAAAGATTCTAAACAGGTTTTGAACTGAAAAGGATAGAATTTTAAGGGCTGATAGGGAGTTAAAGTTCAAGATTATTAAGATGTACTTGGGGAGACATTGTTCATATTCTTTGAAGGTAGTTGAGAGGAAGGATGACACAAGACTGGAGAAAGGAAAACATTGTCCTCATGGAGGTTGTAATTCCAGGCTGATGAATTTCACTTCAATTTCTTGCAAGTTGTTAGAAAACTATAATAGGACAAAGCTGCCCTTGTACCTGATTGGTCTCAGACATGGCTTCCTTCTCCAGGTTGTTCGCCAATATGTGGTAGACCCAGGACTAAGCTGTCCCTGATACTAACTTCCCTGACTTGGCTTTGATTTAGAGGCATGAAAATTCCCAGCTACATGAAATCTGAGCCATGAATTTGGGCACATAAGACAATGTGATTCACCATACCTTGATGGTTTTGTTTCCAAATAGAGACAAGGATGGGTCACATTCAGAAAGTCCTTTATGCATATTTTTCCTGAGTTAGGGCAAAGTAAAGTTCCTTTACTAAATGTTCAATGACTTGAAAGTGCCTCTTTTAGTTCCAATACGGAACATCAACTAAGAGGAGGCTGACGTTAGAGTTGCACCTACAATAAACATATTATTAAAGGAACAGTTTGTTAGCATCTAAAAAATGAAAGTGGTAATCACAAAAAGGCATCATGGCTTTGTCAAGTATAAAACCAAACTAACCTTATCATGGGGCAAGATAGAGTGCTAGACCTGGAGTCAGGAAGACCTGAGTTCAAATCTAACTTTAGACACTTAGTAGCTGTGTGACTGTGGGCAAGTCACTTAACCTCTGTTCGCCTTAATCAACTGGAGAAGGAAATGGCAAACCACTCTAGTATTTTTGTCAAGAAAATCTCATTGACTTTTTAATTTTATGTAATCAAAATTATCCATTTTACCCTCTATGATCCTCTTTATCTTTGTATGACTAAGAATAATTTACCCTGAAAAGCTGAATACAATCCTACAGGGGTAAAAATTGGACTTGTAATGGAACATGAGACTTCCAAGTATTTCTGATAAAATTCATTACTTTTCTTCCAAAAGCCTTTCCTTCCTTCAAAATTCCCTCTTATTGTTTAGGATACCCCCATCCTGCTAGTTAGTTACCCAAGATCATAACATAGATGTCATCATCAATTCTTCTTTCACTCTCCATCCCAATTCCAATCTGTTGCCAAGTCCTGTTGAGTTAATCTTTACAGCATATATGCCTCATTTTTTCTCCTGACCCTGATGTAAGCCCTTGTTACCTCATATTGCAACAGCCTCCTGGTTGGTCTTCCTCCTTGCCTGAAGTCTCTCCCCATTCTTGTCCATCCTTCACTCATCTAATAAAGTGATTTTCTCAAAGTGCTAGTTTGACCTCCTCCACTCAAAAAACTCCATTGCCTCCCTCTTATCTCTAGGATCAAACTTTAAATTTTTGATTTGGAATTTTAAAACCTTTCATAACCTAGTTCAGTCCTTGCTTTCCAGTCTCCTCACAACTTACTTCTTTTCACATGCTCTATTTAGTGACAATGGGCTCCTTGCTCTTCTCTGAACAAGACAAGAGAGGAGGAGTGGTTCCTAGAAGGCCTACTTCTAGTTTCTAGAATGACTTCAATTTTAACTAGTTTGATAACATATAGATAAGCACTGAGGCTTTCCTAGGTTTCCTCAGCTTCCTGATAATTCTTGTGCAAAAATCACTTTGTATCAACTGAAGGATTTTTTGCACTTAGTCTAAAACCTTCCATTAAGTGATAAATTAGCTGAAATGCCTTCTTATTTACATATAGGCATCTAGGCTAAAATAGATTGTTGTTTCTATCTCATCCTTTCATTAAGTAATCACGAAAGACGCGGACTAGGCATTAGGATATACAGTTATCGCTTCCACATGACAACTTGCCCCATCTTGCATTTCAGTAGACAGTGTGTCAACATAAGAAATTAAATGGGGGGGAGGAGCCAAGTTGGCAGAGTAGAAAGACTCACGTATGCTAGCTCCAAACCCACAGTCCATAAATTTTCTGTAAAAAGAACTCCCCACAAATTCTGGAGCAGTGCAAGCCACACAAAAACACAGTGGAAGAGATTTCCGTTCCAGAGAGCCCTGGAAAGCCATCCACAGGGGTCCGTCGTGCTCCAGACAGCTGAGCCCACACCTGCCCTGCCCTGGCCGGGCAGCCCCCGAGGAGCGGATCCGAGCAGCCTTCAGGGACGGAACCTCCAGCAGCTGTGAAGGTCCCTCTACCCACAGGCGCTACAGGTCAGTGAGAGAGACTTCTGGGTTGGCCAAGAGGGGCACGGGGTGTCTCCATGACTCGGGCCCCCTTGGGAGTCAGTGGCAGAGGGAGCAGCAGAGGCAGTGGTGGCCGGGTGCTCCCGGAGCAGGCAGGAGCTCCGCTCCATTACTGAAGATCTCTGAATAAACTCCCTGAGGGAACTGAGCCTGGGAGGCAGCCCTGCCCCCACCTGAGCACCAGAACTTAAGCTCACATTGAATAGCAGCTGCGCCCGCCACTGAAAGCCCTGAGGCTGGGGAGCAGCATTTGAATCTCAGACCCCAAGCACTAGCTGGGCAGATCTATGTGGGGGTGGAGAGGAATCTCAGAAGTCAAGTAACTGGCTGGGAAAATGCCCAGAAAAGGGAAGAAAAATAAGACCATAGAAAGCTACTTTCTTGGGGAACAGATGATGTTTCCTTCTTTCATTTCCGATGGGGAGGAACAATGCTTGCCATCAGGGAAAGACATGGAGGTCAGGGCCTCTGTATCCCAGACATCTGAGGTGGATGTCTGGTGGGCTCAGGCCTTGGAAGAGCTCAAAAAGGATTTTGAAAATCAAGTTAGACAGGTGGAGGAAAAACTGGGAAGAGAAATGAGAGAGATGCAAGAAAAGCATAAAAAACGGGTCAATACCTTGGTAAAGGAGACCCAAAAAAATGCTGAAGAAAATAACACCTTGAAAAATAGGCTCACTCAATTGGAAAAAGAGGTTCAAAAAGCCAATGAGGAGAAGAATGCTTTCAAAAGCAGAATTAGCCAAATGGAAAAAGAGGTTCAAAAGCTCACTGAAGAAATTAAATGGGAATTTGGGAGGAGTTTTGAGAAAGCTATAGATGACACATAAAAGCCAACACATAACAGAGAAAAAGTTTAGAAACTCGGAAATGAATAAAATTTATAGTGTTGTACAAGATCAACAGTTTATCTTTTAATACCATAATAATTCAGACTTCTCTGATACAACGGAAGAGCTAAAGAATTTAATCTGGATTTTTCAGATCAAGGGGGTGCTGTGCCCCAAACCCCGGCAATGTGGAAGGGATAATTGTAAATACTGTAAATACAAAGTGAGATAATTCCACATTTTATTCAATCCAATGCAATCCAATACTGAATGGTTACTGTGTTCAAAGCACTGTGCTAGGCACTATGGATTCAAAGAGAAAGACCAAACATAAAAGTCATAGTGACTGTCCTCAAAAAGTACTTTGCACCCTTCAACTGGAAAGTTACACCATGGAAGCAGATAAACACATACAGTTAATTTGAGGAGGAGGAAGAGAGCACAAATATCTAAGGGCACTTGGAAAGACTTCCAGCAGAAAATGTCACATGGCATGAAGTGAACTTTGAAGGAAGTTATGGACTGTAATTGGCAGAGGAGTACATTCAAGGTATAAGGGGATAAAGAAATGGATAGAAACTTGGAACATCAAGAGTAGGGACTACAAATACACCATTTTGTTGGGAATATCATGAAAAAAAATAATGGAAAGGTGAACTGCAACCAGATTGTGAAGTGCTTTAAATAGCAAGCTATACCAAACTTAGCAGTTCCTAATTTTATCTTCAGTAAAATGGGATAGCTATTGAATCATCTTGAGTAAGGGAGTGACATGCTAAAACTTATGCTTTGGGAAAATTCTTTGTTGTAAACGAGGACAAATTGGGCATGAGTCCTAGCATACCCTCAGTCCTCTGTATTCTTACCAGGAGTCATAGAGTAAAGGAAACAGAAACCTTGAGGGTGCACCTGAAATCAACCCAACCCTCCTGAATGTCCTCTCCAACCTTTGTAACGACTCCAAGTATAAAGGGAATCCTTCAGGAAGACTTTGGTCTGGAGGGCTGGGGAGGGAAATATGGAGAGAGGAAACGAGAAGATCCAGAATGTCGTTCAATTTGGGATGCCGTATGCTTAGAAGGGCAACTTGAACTGGGATTGGTCATTGTGCTGATAATAATTCCTCCTTGTCTTAAAGCTGTTTGCCTGCATCATGTTGTTACCGTACATGTTGTTCTCCTGGTTCTTCCTCCTTCAGTCTATATCAATTCATATCTTTCAAGGTTTCTCTGAAACCATCCTCTTTGCTGTTTCTTAAGATATAATAATATTGCAATCCATTCATATACTACATTTTGTTCAGCCATTCTCCCACTGGGGGGGTGCCTAACCACTATTAGGCACCTCTGAAGTTTCTGGTTCTTTGCCACAACAAAAAAGAACTGTTATAATATTTTTGTACTTACGGGTCTTTTTTTTTACTTTGATCTCTTTGGGGCATAGGCCTGATTATATAATGAGTCAAAAGGTATGCATAGCTTGGTGATATTTCGGGGCATAATTCCAAATTGCTTTCCAGAATGACTAGATACTGTTGGTGTAGCTGCCAACAGTACATTACTGTGTCTGTTTTCCTATAGTGCCTCCAACATTTGTAATTTTCCATTTTTTTTGGTCAAAGACCATTTAACAAAAGGAAGTTTACTCATCGGTAGCATAGAAAGTATAATCAGTAAGAATATACCATTTTTTAAGTGGACACAATTCAATTTATCTTGTGCAAAGTAATTCTGATCAGAAGGGTTTATTGCCTTCATCAAAGATTCCATCAATTTCGAGTAGCCCTGGCTTGTTGCAGGCTGGAACTTTTATGCCTTGGGTGACCAGGAAGCTTCATCAATAGTTGGTTTGAACCTTTGTCTCCTGAACCAATAAAATTTTGAGGATGGTTTCTTGACTTTTGATGGAAAAACTAGCCTATGTTGCAGAGAGGTTAGTAGATGTTAATGCTCCTACAAATATGACATCTTCTCCCAAATACCTGAAGGGCTTTCATGTCAATGAGAAGACAATAAGAATCTCAAAAAGCAGGAGAGCTAACGGGTAAAGTTTTAAATTGGCAAATCCAGACCCAACATGAATAAGAACTTAAAGCAAACATATATATTTAACAGTAGAACAGATCACTTCAAGATCATAGATTTGCATCTAGAAAGGACTTCAGAAGCCAGCTAGTCCAACTAGCTGAAGCCCAGGTAGGTTAAAGAGTTTGCTCAACATTCCATATGAAAAGCACATTTGAAAAAAGCTTAATGAATTGATGGTTACATTTAGAATCTGACTAACTATTCTGATTCCCCTTTTCTGATATATTTTTGGAATGTAGTGGAATTTGCATTGGGTGCTGGAACTGACCTCCTTGGGAAGGAGGGGGCAGTGATTTGTACTGTGACTACAGAAAAATCAATAGCACACCACTATAACAACCAGATTAGGATATTATTGGAAGAGGATCCAGAAAAGTATGAAGAAATCCTTCAGATAATTAAAAACATGCATGGATGAGAAGCTAGAAATCATGATATGGTGCTTGACTATGATGTAGATACACATACATTCAGCTTACATCATCCTGAAGAGGGTGATTCAGGTTGGACACAGAGCTGCAATATATTTATCCAAATAAATTTAAAATTATTCTTCATGACTTTGTGTAAAAGATAATGGTAACTGAAAGAGTCATATGTGTACACATGAACTTTATTATCAATTCCATTAATAAATTGAGTAACTCTACTTTTAAAACAATGGTATTCATCATAGATAGATTTTGAACCAAGGTTTCTCTGATTCCAGGAACTGTCTTCTTGAGATACTGATCCCTCTATCACCCAAAATCTTTAAACAGAGGCTGAATGACCCACTTTTCAGGGATGCTTTAAATGAAACTTCATGGGGTAGGATTAGGCGACTTTTAAGTTCCTGTCCAACTCTACGATTTTTAATAACTTTTTGCTATAGAACAGAATTTGAAATGAGATGAACTCCTCTAAACTCTGTTCAAAGGAAAGTGGGTAATTGAAATATCAGAAAGCTCTCATTGTAAAGATAGTCTCATCTTTAAGGCAATCTCATAGAGGGAATAAGCATTTATATAGCACCTACTATGTGCCAGGCACTTTGCTAAGTGTTTTTATTCTACAAAAATTATATGATATTATCTCATTTGATCATCATGCCACCCTAGAAATTAGGTGCTTTTATTATCCCTATTTTTCAGTTGAGAAAACTGAGGCAGATGGAGATTAAGTGATGGCCCCAGATCACACGGCTAGCAAATGTCTGAGGTTGGATTTAAACTTGTGTCTTTCTGATCCCAGTCCTAGCATTCTACCCACTGCATTATCAGCTATCTCTGATGTGAAGTACAGTGTGAGCCTTACCCCTGGCAATACAGTGAGGCTCTAGTATTATACAATTATGAATTCCTGGTTGCACAGCTTGCAGTTCTCTGATGACCTTTTTGCTTTTCACAGAAATATTTTGCTGCTCTTTTTTACAACATCCCCTGAAGTTCCCCAAAAGTTTCCTTTCTTATAGAAGAAGAACAACATGGTGACTTCCTCAAAATGATACATCAGAGAATCATAGATTTTATAATTTGAATCATAAAAATATCAATATCAGTGCAGGGAGTGAACTTAGAGATCATCTAGTCTAACTCTCTCACTTTGCAGGTGAATAAAGTAAAGGTCCAGAGAGCTGTGTGTTACTTGTTCAGCACCACCCTGCTTGTTAGACGCAGAGAGGAACTGGAGTCAGATACCTTGACTCTCAATTGTAGAATTACAGAATTTAATAGTCTTTCTACTGCACAATATCATGTAACCAGCCTTCTATACTACCTGTCTCTTCTAAATGTCTCTGTTTGCCTCAGCTTCCTCATCTATAATATGAGAGTATTAATAAGAACACCTACCTCCCAGGGTTGTTGTGAGAATCAAGTAAAATAATATTTGCAAAGCACTTCTGACCACCGCCTCAACTACTTCCTCACTTGAGCCTGTAAGCTCAAGAAACATGGAATGGACATAGGGATATTAGCTTTGCTACTCTGGCCTCCCTCCTCCCCATTAAGTCTTAAATGACAACAAAAACTGGTAGATACCATGGTATAGAGTGATGAGAACTAGCTTTAGAGTCAGGTCAAGGGACCTGAATCTGAATGCCAGTTTTGACATTTAGTAGCTATATGACTGTGGACAAATTATTGAAAATTGCTCAAATTCAGCATCTTTAAAATGGATATAGAATTTCTCACATTTTACATCCTAGGGTTGTATTCAGAAAAGTACTTTATAAACTTTGACAGGTTATAGAAAAAAAAAACAGATTTACTGGAAATGAAGAAGGAAGTTTTCAAAAATTCCATAAAAATTTAAGAGGTGCTTATCATGTGCTTAGCATTCTTCTAGGTTGTAGGGATACAAAGATTCAATAAGATGCAGCCTCTGTTCTTGAGGAGCTTAATATATAATAGTGAGAAAGAAAGGCAGACAGACAGAAAGAACGAAACACAGAAAGGAAGAAAGGAAGGAAGAGAGGAAGGAGAAAGAAAGAAGGAAGGAAGGAAGGAAGGAAGGAAGGAAGGAAGGAAGGAAGGAAGGAAGGGAAGGAAGGAAGGAAGGAAGGAAGGAAGGAAGGAAGGAAGGAAGGAAGGAAGGAAGGAAGGAAGGAAGGAAGGAAGGAAGGAAGGAAGGAAGGAAGGAAGGAAGGAAAGAAGAAAAAGAAAGGAAAGAAGGGAGGGAAGGAAGGAAGAAGGAAAAAGAAAGACAGAAAGAAGGGAAGAAAGGAGGGAGGGAGAGAAGGGAGGAAAGACAGAGAGAGAAAAGAAGAAGGAGAGAAAGAAGGAAAGAGAGTGAGAGGGAGGGGGACTAGAGGAAGGCACATTTAATAAGTGCATGCTATGTCTAAAACACTGCACAAATCACAGGGGCTACAAATATAAAAGTGAGAGTTAGGGTCCTCCAAGAGTTTATATCCTAATAGGAGGAGATAGCATATGTAGAAAATTGGTGCTCAGGGAAAGACATGTTGATTTGGTGAGTCACAGAGATGATGAGTGTTCAGAGATGAATTGACTGAGCGGTCCCAGAACTGGAAATCAGCATTGAAGAGACATTGCTGCACAAAACAACTGGGAAAATCCAGTGATCTAGAGGGTGCAGTGACAGGCAGAATATGATAAGAGACAGGTAAGTGGTATACCGTATAGAATACTGGGCCTGTGATCTTGGGCAGATCACTTAACCTCTGTCTGTCTCAGTTTCCTCATCTATAACACAAGTATTATATAACATAAGTATAATATGAGTGTTATTATTAATACTCATTAAGTGTTAATAATAACACCTTAATTGATTAATATTCACTAGGTGTTAATCATAACACCTACCTCCCAGGGTTGTTGTGAGAATCAAATGAAATAATATTTGCAAAGCACTTAGCACAGTGCCTGGTCCACAGTAGGTCTTATATTAATAATTATTAATAAAAGATAGAACATGACAAATAAAAAGAAAAGATCTAGATGAAGTGCTAAAGAAATCTGAGGAGGGAGGTATCATTTTTCAGGTTAGAGAGGAGAATCAGGAAACGATAACAATAATAAATGTATTTGTATGCTGCCATAAAGACTACAGAGTGGTTTCCTAAGAAACATCCTCTTCAGGAAGACTTCTTTCTGTGAACCCCAATAATTCCTGCTGTCTAGTGGGACTCAGAGCAATAAAGTTGATAGGATGGACTAGTAAATTTTGTGTCACAACTGGGACACCATAGAGTTGTGAAGATAATATATGCCTGTCAAGTGAGGGTGGAGTCTATAGAAGATCAGTGCCATTCTTGGAAATCTATCCTCTCCTCAACTGAACCAACAAGAGGAGAGTCATATATGATTCAACAAAGAAGATCTAAATAGGTTCCCAAAGTGGGCAATGACATCCCTGCAGGATGCTGGAACCATGGGGGTTTGTAGTAGCCTTGGGCACAATTGGGGGGGGCATTGAATAAAATAAGGGGGGCAGTGGAAGCATAAGGAAGAAGTGAAAAGAAAAAAATTTGTAAAACCATTCATATATGTTTCATCTGTTGTGTAACAGTTAAAGTCATAGTGATTACATTATTTTCCAAATAAACACACAAAATGCAAGTTATAACCTATCAGTAGTCATGTACGCCAACAGGTCTTAACAAGCAAGTATTGGCAGGCAAGCCTGTTGTGCATTGTCAGGATGTCCAACATACATCAGCAGATATGAGTGTGTGTGTGTAATGATTTCAAGTTTTCCAACTGTAGTTTGCAATATGATATTATATGGTTACATAACTCAATATTGTATCAAATCAAAATTTCAACATAGGAAAAATCCCCACAAATTGAAGATAAATTTTTTAATTTAAGATGTGTCATTTAAAAAAATCTTTTACTTTTTTGGAGTTCTACACATACATTCTTATTAAATACATTTCTGTATTAGTGATGTTGCATAGAAGAATTAAAAGAATGGGAGAAACCTAACACAAGAGAAAAGAGTCTGCTTCCTTCTGCATTCTGATTCCATAGTTCTTTCTCTGGATGTGGATAGTATTTTGCCTCAAGTGTCCTTTAGGGATGTTTTAGGTTCTTGCATTGCTATGAAGGGCTTTGTCTGTCAGAAACAGACCTCACATACTGTGGCTGTTACTGCTCCTTTCACTCAGCATCAGTTCATATAAGTTCTTCCAGGCCTCTGTGAAGCTCTTCTTCTTATGGTGCAATAATATTCCATTATATTCCTAAATCACAACTTGTTCAGCAATTCCTCGATTGATGGACAATTCAGTTCTTGCCCACCACAAAAAGAGCTGCTATATATATTTTTATACATGTGGGACTCTTTTCCATTTTTATGCTCTCTTGGGGATACAGTCTTAGAAGCGATATTTCTGGGTCAAAGGGTATGCACATTTTTGTAGCCCTTTGGGCATAGTTCCAAATTGCTCTGCAAAATGGTTGGATCAGCTCACAGCTCCATCAACAATGAATTAGTGTTCTACTCTCCCACATTTCCAATATTTATCATCTTCCTGTTTTATCATGTTAGTCAATCTGGCATCCAGATGCATTTCATATATATATGTATATATGCCTGAGTCAGAGTGTCTCATCAGGGGATCCAGAGAACAAGAAACTAAAATATAAAGCAAAACATCTAGAACAGGGGGGACTCTGGTACTCGTAGTGATGATCTATTTACATTCCCAGCATTCTGTTGTCTTCGGGTTTACTTTATGTATAGGTGCTATTTTTTCCACAACCATCACCATAATCTTCCACATGAGCTAATGTTGAACTTTGAAGACCATATAGCTGCCTGGAGCGCATCCTCAGGGCCAGTGCTTTACAAGTGGCAGAAATAGAAAGCATCTATCCATTCAGGAATATAGAGATTCTGACAAAAATTCTTTTGATTCAGGGGCTTGTTGTAAAGGAAGTTTTGAACTTTTGTAATTAGTGAGAGTAACTCTAATGTGTCATAGTTCATGAAGGCTTCCAATATATTGGTGATCATCTGATGAAACTTCAGTATTTTTGGAAGAGGAAGGAAACCATGGACTTTATGGGCCATTTCAAGCAAAGATTGGTGGCATATTGAATGAACTGGCATGGCTTTTGACTAGAGGAGCCCCAAACTCATGACATGTGCTATTGTGAAGGACTCACCTTTTTGGCCTATGAGTTTCCCCAAATGGTGGCTAATATGTAGACTTTAGAACAAGGGTCAAACTCAATCACTGATACATAGGAGTTTACTGAGAGTATGGTCATGGTCAGTGGTACTTTTATACCTTCTCTGATGGTCTTTTAAGTTATTTTGTGAATCCATGCGAGTGACTTTCAACTCTTGTAAGTGAACTACAAGAATGGCAATGTGGCTCCTTGAGGAAAGGAAGAGTTGACCATGGAAACCATAGCTTGAAAGAAATTAATGCATTTTGGATAGAGTAAGCAGAATTGTTCAAATAGAGTTTAACAGAAACAAATCAGACAGATCACTTATCCTTATGGGTTATTAGGACTGAAAAGCTCATTTGATTTTCTGTGTCTGGCCAATGGGCTGTAGGTGGCACATAATAAAGAGAAGGCCTTTGATATAGATAGATTCTAATTAGGGGACAAAATGAATCCTCCAGAAGTGGTTACACTTTCCAGTACATATCAATCAATCAACCAGAGTTTATTAAATGTTTACTATGTAGTAGACACTGTACTAAGTGATAGCGATATAAAGAAAGACAAAAACAGTTTCTGTCTCCAGGGAGCTTGTAATCAAATGGGAGAAACAATGCGTTAATGTGTGAGTGTGTGTGTATGTGTGTGTGTGTGTGTGTGTTGCACTGAGTACAGGGAAGGTTATCACAGAAAAAAAAGCTAAGGCATGTGGTTACTCGAAAAAGTCTCCTTCAGTAGAAGATTATGAGCTGAGTGTTGAGGGAGGCCAAGAATTCTAAGAGGCAGAAGTAGGAAGGAGAACATTCCAAGTATGTGGGGCAGCCAGAACAAAAGTGCAAATATGGGAAATGGAGTACCACGTGTGTGAGATAGAAAAGAGATGTCTAGATTGCAGAGAATATAGAAGAAAGAGGAGAGCCTGAAAACTGGAAAGGTATGAAGCTGCCATTTTGTGAAGTACCCTAAATGCTAAACATAGGACTGGATATTTGATCCTGGAGCTATGAGAAAATCAAATTGATATTGTCTCCATTTTTGTAATTAATAGTACTCTATATCATTTTCAACATTTTATATATAACTGCCTCTGTCATGTTTCTTTGTCTTTGAGTTATGCTTAGAAGTCCAATCTTCCTTTCAGAATTAAGTTTAAAAGTTCAGTTTCCTATAAATCACTTTAATTAAAAGACTTCTATGCCACTAGCCATCCCTGAAAAATTAAAGGAAATCTGTAATCTATATACCATTAGTTTAGCCATACAGGTGGACACCACCAATGAGCTTTCCATAGCAACAAGATGGAAGGAGGGGTTGTTGCTAGCCCTACTTAGCTGATATCCAGTCAATTATATCGTCACCTCCATCTATGAGGCTTCGGACTTTGTAACCAATTGTATTATTTTCCCCATCTGTGATGGTGATTTCTATTTTTTGGATGTTCCTTTTTTGTCAATAAAAATTATTTGCCTGCCCTCATTTTGATTACTGAAGGGCTAAAGACCCCTTCTATTGAGAACTGCTAGCCTTACCAATAAAGTAAATGGGCTTCGAACTTGGTCCTCAGTTTATCATGATTTCAATCATGACAGGTAATAGAAGCCTTTGGAGTTTACTGGGTGGAAGAAGGTAATTAGGCCTATACTTTAGGAAAATCACATTAGCATCTCTGTGGAGGACAGACTAGTTAGGGGAGGGAGTTGAACCAGGAAAACCAATTAGAAGGCCTTTGCAATAGTCCAAGAGAGACATGATAGAGGACTGAGCTAGCATTGTGACTATGTGAGTGGAGAGGAGACATGTCAAAAAATGTTTTGAACTTAAAACCAGTAAGATTTGGCAGCTGATTGAATGTGTTTAGTTAGTGAGAATAAGGAGTTGAAGAGATTGGAACTGAGAAGTTAAGAGTAT
Source organism: Bettongia penicillata ogilbyi (assembly GCA_023548195.1). Lineage (NCBI taxonomy): Eukaryota > Metazoa > Chordata > Mammalia > Diprotodontia > Potoroidae > Bettongia > Bettongia penicillata. The sequence continues at coordinate 39,544 of JAJHZJ010000676.1, forward strand.
TTGAGGGAAGGTTAATATGTTGAAGTCCCCTAGTATGAGACCATAATTTAGGAAAAGTAAAAGATAATGGGGTAGGGAACCTGCAGCCTCAAGACCACATGTGGCCTTTTAGGTCCTCAGATGTGGTCTTTTGACTGAGTACAAGTTTTATAGAACAAATCATTTTATTAAGGAGATTTGTTATGTGAAGTTTGGACTCAGTCAAAGGACCACACTTGAGGACCCAGAGGGCTACATTTCGCCTCAAAGTCACAGGTTCCCCACCCCTGGTAGGCACTGAACTCATCAAATAAAAAGAGACTCACTGGGGCTTGGTAGATAATGACCACCAAGATTTAGATAATAATTTAGATAATAAATTAGAAGATCATGAACCTTAAAGGAAGAAAGGTTGCTCAATGATAGTGAAAGAAGAAGAGTGTAGAAGTGGTCATGTAGAATGAGGAGAAGCAGGAATATTTTAAGTCCCTAAAATGACTGGAGAGTCACTGGCTTATAAGGAAAAGTGTAGACAGTGCTAGAAAGGATAGGCAGGAAAACAGTTTTTTCAGAGCAAAGATAGGAGACAGATCTTGATCCATACCAAAAGATAGGAGTAAAAAATGGAAGAGACTTGAGATAAAAGGAAGTCTGTTCATTGTTGATGGTTTAGGACATGTTATAAACTGAAGATAGTGGAGGGTGAAAGGAGTGTGCATTGGGCATTAGGAAATCAGAGAGCACCACATCAGAGAACTTGTTGGCTTGACCCTTCCCAGAGGCCAACAGACCATATTTGTTCTAGCTTCTGGTGATGTAAACAAAATAAAGGTGGGAAATTTGGACCTGCCATCTCATTAATGTGATTACACCTTCCATTAATGCAGATCACAACCCATCTCTGCTTTCTCATCTTTTACGATTGTTTTCTATTTTCTTATGTTGATATACATCCATAGACTATATGCCTAACATGATGAAGGCCTTTTGAACCCCTGGGGTCTAAGAACTTGTTTTTTTGAAAAAAAATGAAGAATTATATTTCACTATAATTATAATCCACTATATTTTATTTTATGCTATTAATGGCATTCCTCCAGGAAGTGATTCACAGATTTCATCAAATTGTGAAAGAGGTCCTTCACACACAAAAAACGTTAAGAATAACTAATTCTAGTTCTTTTTACATTTCAAAGTTACCAAACAAACATTCAGATCATCCATTTACTATCTTTCTCTGTCTCTGACTTTATATCTCTGTCTCTTTCTGTCTTTCATTTAACATCTTTCATGATAACAATTTTTCTCAGCGATGTTGATTATTGTGATAGATGACCGAGTTTTGGACTTTGGTCAGGAAGACCTAAGTTAAATTCCTGACTTACTACTTATACGAACATAAGCCAGACACTTAACCTCTCTCAGACTTAGTTTTCTAATCTTTCAAATGGAAACAAAAATAAAACTTACTTTAGAAGATTATTGTAGGGATCACATAAGATAATAAAACACTTTGCAAACCATAAAATGCAATATGTTATTAATATTATTATTTTCACTGTTTGCATTTAGCTCATTCTTGCAAATGTGCACCAACTAGTTTGTACCCACTATGTGTCTCTCCATCTTGTTCTGTGTCACCCATAACTCTGATCCCTCTGAGGTTATTGTGTTTCAAGATTCACAAGCAGATAAAATCTCTAGAACAACATTCCTGCTTTCCTTCTTAAAAATGAGTCATATAAAACCAGGACACTGCACAATTCCCCAAATTAAATTCAAACCATCCTCTTCCTTCTAGTCAATTTTGGGCCCAGTTAATTGTCAACCTTAAGTACTTGTTCTAGATTTGTGTGTTAAAATATTAACTCAATGAACTAGCCTTCTAATTACAAGAAATTGTTTGGACAACATGCTTTTTTATCCTTTTAGTTTTTTCCTGTACAGATCATTATAGTAAAAGATTTTTGTTAATGTTTTTTTGAATAGCAATCTCCCAAGGTTGTATTAAGAAATTTTATATGATTTCAACATAAGCATAAGGTATTCCTTCCTGGAGGAGAGGTTCAAAGTTGCACTTTGTCCCAGTAAGTCCAATGCTTTCTTTGTAATCAGCAAACAGTGAGTACATTGGAATCTTCCAGTCTCTCTGCACCTTCCAGTCAACTGTGTGACTGTAAAGATTCAGCCCCCTACAGAAAATCATTCCTTCTTATAATTACATCAAGAATATGAATGTAAAGCAATTATGTTTACAAAACAAGAAAGTAAGCACATGGGCCAGTATTTGGTGATTTTTTTTTTTGGTAACTGATCATACTTTTTGATAACTAATATTATCTGCGAGTGAAAAAAAATCATTCAGTTGGTATTTTCCCCTCCTTAAGATACCTTGCAAAAGGAGTTTCCAATCCTTTCAACAATATATCACCTCCAGCATAGAATTATTCCATGTGTTTTTGATCTGGTTCAGCCACTATACCCAATATTCCTAACATGCCATTTCTCCTTTTTCAGGTGCAGTAGCATATTGAAGACGGAAGTATTAGCACCCAAATGCGGTGACTCTCCTGAGCAGTGATCATACTGCTAACATTATCGGGCAAAATCAATATCTCAGACTATCTCAGACTATCAGGTCTTTGTATTATCTCAAGACATGGATGGCGTTTCCTTCAGAATCCCTGAATTCAAGTTAACATATAGGAACATAGTGGATCTTGAAGTCAAACCAGCTTAAAAAGTATTGTCCACCAGGTCTATCCCTGACTGAGTTTCCAGGTTAGCTATAGGCACTCAAAATGTTGAAGGTCAGACTTAATCACCAAAGTTTTAGGCTCCTTTAAAGTCACCATAGCCACATTGTACGATGACTAGCTTTGACAGGCTTAGCTCTTCTCAGCAATGCAAGGACCTAAAATAATTACAAAAGACTCATGATAGATAGAAAATGCCATTCACATCCACAGAAAGAATTATGGAGTCTGAATGCAGATCAAAGCATGTTATTTACTCTCTTTCTTTGTTTTGTATCATTATTTCTTTCCCGTTTTTCCTCCTATTTGTTCTAATTCTTCTATACAACATGAATAATGTGAAAATGTATAATAAAAATGTACATGTAGAGCCTATATTGGATTGCATACTGTCTTGGGGAGAAGAGAGGGGAAGGAGGTGGAGAAAATTTTAAAAATTATAGAAGTGAGTGTTGAAAACTAAAGATAAATTAATTTATGAAAAAATATATGTCACTATGCCTTAAAGGTAGCCTTGATGGCTGCCAACTCCTTCTTCTAGATCTTATATCTTTCCTTTCTGTAGCAATAATACATGGGAAGGGAACACGGTAAATAATGGCCCTTATGGTAGTAATATAGGAAGTGCCAACTTCTAGTACAAAAAAAAGCTTCAGATTTGAAATAGTCTAGGATAGGGCAAACGATTAAGTAACTTCTGGAATTCTCTTTCAATTCTGAAAGCTCTTAGGGATTTTTAAGTGGTTGGAGGTGGGTAGAGCTAGTAATGACAAGATGTCTATTTTGAAGCAATGACAGACCTCCACAAATGCTGGGTAATAGGGAGCCACTGCAGTTTATTAAAGTGGTGGCATGGTTGGATATGTGCATTAGGAAAATCATTTTTATAACTGCATGGAGTGTGGATTGGAATAGAAAGAGATTAGAGGCATGGAGTCCTATTAGTAGGCTATTATGAAAGCTTATGTTAGAGTTGATGACGAACTAAACTAAGGTAGTGACTGTGTGAGAGAAAAGAAAGGAACCATGACAGAGATTTTGTAGAGACAGAATCATTAAGATTTGGTGGATGTCTCAAACTACGATTTTATTGAAATAGTTATCAATTAAAAAAAAACAAGGATGCACAAAAGACAAGATGTAGCAATAGATGCAAAAATTTCTAATTTTACTTTGAATTAAAAATTTTCATTCTACTATATCTGTTTTATTTGCCTTATGGATAAAAAAATTACCCTACATTAGCTGAAACCAAACCTCTGTCCTGTATTTTTAAATTCTGTTCCTTTTTGTGTTAAGAACTCACAGAATTATACATACATCCCCTAAGATGAGTGGGAGACTGTATACAAGAAGTGTCAGATTATGCATTTTTAATTGTCTTTTACTGAAAGATTACAGTAAAACATTCCCTGAGTTGCTTATTTCTCAGGCTTTTTTTAATTGTCTATACCAAAACAGTTGTGGGAAAGGCTCCATTCTTTAGGGTCCTTGATAAAGACAAGGATGAGAGGCCCTTGATTGACCTAATGACAGTAGAACTGGGACATCTCCCATCCCCTCAAGAGGGTATTGATTAGAATGAGTTCTCTGGATTACTTCAAGTCATTCAGGACCAGCTTCAGGTGAGATCAAAGAAAAATAATTTCTTTTAGGATAGGCCTGCACAACCTGTGGCATGAAAAAAGATTTCCTCTACATACAAAGGATGTTTTCCTCTATTCTTTGGGGGGTAGGGTACTTTAGCAGGCTGCATGTTGTGCAGGCTTGTTTTAGGAGAATATTTCTCTCAAAGTTTTCCTGAAAGATTAAGTGACTATTTTCTGTTAAATGGAGCAGAATGCTAACACTAAACTACACATAACTAAGTTTTACTATTTTGTTAAATTTTCAAGATACTGATGAAAGTTACTTTAAAATGTCTTATGTTGGTGAAATGCTCAAGAGAATGAGGAGAATCTGCCAGTTTGGACATTCTCTCTCAAGCAGGACAAAAATTGAATTTAGATTAATAAAAAAGTAATAAAATTGTTTCTGGTTGACTTGAATCTATAATGCAGAGTACATTATTAATATTTTCCCCTTCTATACAGCTTCTAGGATGAAATGATGAGAACAGATAAGATAATCAAATGAAATAGTAATAGAAGAAGAAGAGATCTCCAGACAGAGCCTTGGGGCACCCTGATGTGTAGCAGGAAAGGCATGAATGACAATCCAGCCAAGGAGACAGAGGAGTGATAAGACATGTAGGAGGAGAATCGTGAGAGAGCGGTGTTACCAAAAATTAGAGAGAAAACAGGATCCATGAGAACAGGCTACTAAGCAGCCAAAGGCTGCAAAGAGGTCAAGAAGAAATAGGATGAAGAAAAGGCCGTGGGATTTGACAAGTAAGACATAGTAAATTTAGAAAGGACAGTTTCAGTTGAAGAGTTAGAATCCAAAGAGATGGAATTTGATCAAGTAGAATTTTGATAGGAGGCAATCTCCCATGCCCGTACGTGGTGCCAGCCTCTTTATCCACCATGAAATTATGCAAGCTGCATCTAGCACAATTGCAGCGTGGGTTTGTCATTTAAAGGCATGCAGCGTCGTCAGAGAATTATTCTGCGGAAATTGCACGTGTAAACTTAACCGATAAAATTTTAGGGCTGGGAAAAGAGGGTCAAAGGCCTGAAAACAATAAATTCAATCTAAATGGTAGAATTATACACACATCACCTAAGACGAATGGGAGACTGTATACAAGAAGTGTCAGATTACGTATTTTTAATGGTCTGTTTCTGGAGGATTACAGTAAAACACTCCTTGAGTTGCTCGTTTCTCACGATGACTTACTTGCCCGTTCTTCCTGATATCCATTTATTTTTAACTTTGCACGAAGGAATTAAATGAAGAACATAGGCTGGGAGAAGTAACAAGCGGTGTTATCTGATCATTCAAATCATTAGGACAGACTGTGGGAGGAAGCCATGAGGAACAGGGTGAGGGCGGAGAGGGGTTACAACAAACTGAATAGCTTTTTTTTTTTTTTTTTTTAGTTTTCCTTTTATTTATTTATTTTTTTCAAAAAAGATCTACCTTCTCTTCTTTCCAGATTTCCTTAACCCCCACTGAGGAAACAAGAAAAATGAAATCCTTTGAAGTATATACCCAATTAAAGAAGTATTGGATTTTAGGGATGCGGTAGTTTATTATATAGCCTTGCCATATTTCCTTGTCACTATTGGCCTGGCACAATAGTATGTACTTATAAATGTTTCTTGGTTAATTGAGTTCCCCAGAATACTCTAGAATAGCCAGCCCCTGAGAAAGCACTTCAGACTGTATCTATCACCATCTTAGTATTGTTCATTTGAACCTCGTTGAATCTTAGTACTTAAAGACACCTTAATTCAAACTATTTTAGTTTAATATGAGAAAATGAACACTCAGAGACATAAGGTTCAATTCAATTTTTAACTCAAAAAAATGCTCTTAAATGCCTACTATGCATAGAGGTCTATGGTAGAGGCCAGTATTGGGGTGGTGGTGGTAAAAACTTAATTTGGGCATTGTCTCTGTCCTTGAAGAGCTTATCATTTAGTAGGATTTTATGATCTAGTTGGTGACTTACCCAAGGCAATATAAAACCCTCTTATTAAGGGGATTTGTTCTGTGAGGTTTGGATTTAATGAAACTTCAATCAAACTTCACTTGAGGGCCTAGAGGGCCACATGTGGCCTCAAGGCCAAAGGTTCCCCACCCCTGGTCTAATGGAAGCCAACACAAAGAAATGGGTTACTTGCTCCTCCTCAGCCAAACTCTTAAAAGAAAACTTGAATCAGTCTTACAAGATTTGAAGCCAGAAAGTAGAGGGGAGAATGAAGGACCAGACAAGTCACTTTTGTACCTCTACTGAGTCATCAGTTTTTGCTGCTCTGCCCCCTATTAGGGGAGTCTATCAATATGCAAAGCAAGTCCTTTGGTTCTGAGTCATATGTACCCAGAAGCAGGGCCCTCATGATTCCTCTTGGTTTCCTGGGACCCAGAATGGTCTGAGCTGCAGGTGGGGAAGAAGAGAATGTCCCCGTTGCATCTACAGAGTAAAAATAGGGTATGTTTTTGTTTTTTTGGTGGAGGGGATTGGGGGGAGAGGGTGGAGAAGGAAGGAAGGCTGGAGAAAGGCGCTTGAGCTGAATTTTGAAGGAAATTAAGGATTCTTAAAGGCATAGATGAGGGTGTGCATTCCAGGTTTGTGAGACAGCTAAGGCAAAGGCATGCAGGTGGGACAGAGATTGTCATCTAAGGGAATTACCAAGCAGGATAGTTTGACTAAGATGTAAAGTGCTTATAATTTTTTTACTATACAATATCATTATTCCTCTTTCATTTCTTCAAATCCCTAAAAGTGAGATTGAAATGATATTTAATCATTCAAAATATGAGTTTTTATTCTTTGCAAAAGCCATATATAGCAGATAAAGTAAAGGCATAGTGGCATTTTCCCCATCACGTCAGTTATTAAAAAATTAATGATTCATTTCTAATTACTTTTTAGATTGATGTAAGAAAATACTTCCTAAAACTTGGAACTATCCAAAGTGGATGGATGGCATTGTCTTAGGAGGCAATAGTTCCCACTTCCTAGAGGTCTTTAAGTAAAAATTGAATGATTACTTTGGGGGAACATTGTAGAGAGGAATTTTATTCAGGTGTAAATTACACTTTATGGCCTCTTAGCTTCCCAACTCCCCAACTCTGAGATTTGAAAAATCTGTGAATTCTTTGCCTCTGTTATCATCTAACCTATATCTCTTCCTCTTATCCACAAGAAATGAATTATACTTTGTCAAATCTAGGTATTTGATGAATATTGTATCAATAGAATACCTCTATTCTGCCAAAAACAGTAAATGAGGTTAGTTAATCATGACATACTCATGATGAAGCCATGAGTGAAGGAAAAAGTCTAGTGGTACATTATTAGGGACCTCCAAGTGGTATGGCACCAATCCATTAATTACACCAGTTGATAATCATTTCAAAATCCACTTTATTCTACTAGACTTTTTGCCATCCTGATTTCATTCTGGTCTTTCTGTCTCCACTTATATGTACATAAAATCTACCCTATATGAAATTATCTCATTCTTACATCTCCAGCTCTTGAAATCCTTTCCTTCCTTCAAGGTCAGTGGTGTGCTGGAGCTAGTTCTAACTGGTAAGGAAGAACTCACTGTTAAATTTTCAGTGTGAGTATTTGCATCTTGGAAATCACACTATACACAAGGGCTTGGTTTCTTAATTGTCTAGACTTAAGAACGTGATGAAGAAAATGTTAAAAGTATGTTACCTGCATTTTTTTCAGAGAACCATTTGTTAAGCATTTACTAGCACCACCTCTGCTCCAAGAAATTTCCCCTGAGCCTCCTAATTAGAAGTGACCTCCCTTTTTCAATTTCTTATATCATTCTATTTGAACCTTTTCTTTGCAGATATCATATTATAACATGCATTAGATCTATTTGTATAGTCATCTCATTCACCCTATTAGATTATAAACTTCCTGAAGTCAGGAACAAGTCTTATTTAATCTTTTTATTTTCAGAACTTAGCAGAGTTTTACATATATAATTTACTAAATGTCTGTTGAACTAAATTGAGTTTGTTGAATTTTTCTCTCCTTATTCATTCCAAATTGCTTTCACTTCTTCTGTCCCTTAGGCTTTATCTCTTACATCTCTTCTACCATATTTTACTTAGTTCCTTCTTTTAATATTAATACATGAAAAGTAATTGGGACATCTGCAACTCTCAGGCATTCCCCTGGAAGGGAATGGAAATCCCTAACTGTTCTTTTTAAAAAATTGTTTTATTAGCTTTCAGTGTTCTACAATCACTTCTATATATCTTAGATTTTCCACCCTCTCTCCCCTTCCTTTCCTCCTCCCTCCCTCTCCCTTCCTCCCTGAGACAGCATGCAATCTTATATAGGTTCTACACATACATTCTTATTAAATGCATTTTTCACCTTAGTCATATTGCATAGAAGAATTAAAATGAATGAGAGAAACCATAAAACAAAATAAAACAAAACATAATGCAAGAGAAAATGGTCTGCTTCATTCTGCGATCCAGTTCTATGGTTCTTTCTCTGGATGTGAATGGCATTTTGCCTCAAGTCCATTGGGAATTTTTTAGGTCCTTTTATTGCTGTGAAGGACTAAATCTACCAAAAAAATTCCTCACACACTGTGGTTGTTGCTGTGTATAAAGTTCTCCTAGTTCTGCTCCTTTCACTCAGTGTCAGTTCATATAAGTCCTTCCAGGCCTCTTTGAAGTCTTCCTGTTCATCATTTCTTATAGCACAATAGTATTCTATTACATTCATATACAACAATTTATTCACCCATTCCATTCCCCAGATGATGGACATCCCCTTGATTTCCAGTTCTTGGCCACCACAAAAGGAGCTGCTATAAATAGTTTTGTACATGTGGGACCCTTTGCCATTTTTATGATCTCTTTGGGATATAGTCCTAGAAGCAGTATTGCTGGGTCAAAGGGTATATTTTTGTAGCCCTTTGGACATAGTTCCAAATTGCTCTCCAGAATGGTTGGACCAGCTCACAGTCCCACCAACCATCAGTGTTCCAACTCTCCTACATCTTCCTAACTGCTTTTACAGATAAGTAATGTGGCAACTGTTTAAAAGAATTGTGATTCTTTCAATTTATCTTTACAGTGAACTGACACCCCCTCCCCTGTCAGGGTAGCCACTGTATACATGAATTAGAGGAGGAAATAGAGATACATGGCAGTTAATGTTCTTCTCTCTCTACCTCCCTTCTTACAGAGTCAGGACATTGATGAAACACACAGGACATCTAACCATGATAAGACTGGCTTACTCAAATGGCTACACATACACTCTTCCCTAAAGTTTTGTCGGGTCAGTTGATTTCTCCATTACTTAATCAGGTACCAGAGGCTTTACTCTAGGCAGTTGTAATTTAGAGGGTGCTGCCAGACCTTGAAAAAATGCATCTTAACTCTTCATTAGCAAGAATAATTGATTCAAACAGAAAACTACTGCAACAGTTCGAAGGACAATGAAATGACTTTCTTGATTAGGAAATTTATGAGAATACCTTGAATAAAAAGGTAATGGCACCACCCACATTTTTGTTTTTCAACCTCTATTATCCAAGAAACACTTTAAATGTATTGAAATATCTTTCTTCCTAATTTAACAGTTGTTGCTGCTCTTATCTCATCTTGGTGCATCTGATATGAACTTCCTCTAGCATAAAGAAAGCACGCAAAGTATGAAGAAACAACCTGAAAGGAGGGTGTGATCAAGAATATGACCACATCATCAAGTGAAAAAGAGAAAGGAGAGAAACAAAGGCTCAGAAACAAAGCTGGATCAAAAATAAGCCTGAGAGAAGGGTAAAAGGCAGACAATAACTCATCAATCTAAAAGGTAAGTTCTTGTCCAAAGAGAATAATGAAAGGAACTTGATTTATAAATAACCAATATCTTAATTTTACCAATGAAAACTAGATTTTTGGGGTTTTTTAATGTTTATTTATTTATTTTTAGTTTTCAACCTTCATTTCCACAAAATTTTGAGTTCTAAATTTTCTCCCCATCTCTCCCCTCCCCCCACCCCCTAATACCCTGCAGTCTGATTACCCTTCCCTCATTCTGCCCTCCCTTCTATCACACTCCACCCTTCCCTTATCCCCATCTTCTCTCTTTTCTTGTAGGGAAAGATAAATTTCTATGCCCCATTACTTGTATTTCTTATTTCCCAGTTGTATGTAAAAACAATTCTCAACGTTCATTCCTAAAAGTTTGAGTTCCAACTTCCCTCCCTTCCTCCCTCCCCACCCATCCTCACTCAGAAGGCAAGCAATTCAATATAGGCCACATATGTGTAGTTTCGCAAAAGACTTCCATTTTTGTCATGTTGGATAAAACTAACTATACTTCCCTCCATCCTGTCCTGCCCCCCATTTATTCTATTCTCTCTTCTGACCTTGTCCCTTCCCACAAGTTCTTTCTTCTAATTACTCCCTTTCCCATTTGCCCTCCCTTCTATCATCCCCCCACTCTACTTGTCCCCTTCTCCCCTACTTTCCTGTAGTGTAAGATAGATTTTCATACCAGATTGAGTGAGCATGTTATTCCCTCCTTAAGTCAAATGTGATGAGAGTAAGCTTCACTTTTGCCCTCTCAACCTCCTCCCTTTTCTCCTCCATTGAAAAAACCTTTTCTTGCCTCTTTTATGAGAGATAATTTGCCCCATTCCATTTCTCCCTCTCTCCTCCCAATATATTCCTCTCTCACCCCTTAATTTTATTTCTTTTAGATATTATCCCTTCCTATTCAGCTCACCCTGTACTCTCTGTCTTTATATATATGTACATGTGAGTTTTGTTTTTATTTTATCTTCTTTTGGAGGGGGGGGTGATACTTGACTCAGAATGACACCTGTAGTAAAAACAACCAAGGGGAAAAATACATCATGCCATTTTTCTTTACATGGGAGTGAGGAGAGATTATTCAAATTGATTTTTACAAGGCTGAGTAAATTATTAAACTGAGAATAACAGTAGCAAATAATTTTATGATTAGCAATTGCTTAATCCATATAACATCTGTACATATTTTATAAATTTTCATTTTTTGAATGGGAAACAGGGTAAAAGGTAAAAGCCTCCTGCCAAGAATTGGCCACTACATAAAACAGAATGGGTGCTGCCCTTCTGCATAAGCTCTGTGAGCCTCAAATTTGGAATCTTTTATCTCTAAAATACAGAATACGTGCATATCTATATCATCTATATATGAAAGAGAGGAGGTAGAGAGTAGACAGAAGGGGGAGAGAGAGAATTATCTCAGAGTAACAATATCTCAACAGTAGCAGTAACAATTATCTCAAAAGTATCAATATATGAATGACTTCATTAAAAAGAATCTGTTAAGTGCTTACTATGTGCCAAGTACTATAGGAGCTTTGCAGATCGTAAAGCCCTAAATATGTGTTATTATCATTTTTTTTTAAGGGATGGTCTTAGATGAATGTAATTCTTTTGTGCTCACAGGACAGAATTAGCAGGATTCTCCCATGCATGTATTTTTTTTATCAGAGGAGTTGATCAGTTGAAGTATTTATTTCTATATTTTGAACATAAAAATAATTAATTAAAATAAATTAATAAAAAATAAATAATTAGAAATTTAAAAACACATTCCTATTATGCTCATTACAAGCATATCACTATATCACAAGAAATAGAGAATTGATCATTGATTTTTGAATACATTAACTTTTAAAAGTAATAGAATACCTTTTTTCTGTGTGTGAGGAAAGGTTGGAGTATAATTCATAAGTAGCTATTAAGAGCACGACAATACTATTTCTTCCCCTACTTAAACTTCACCTTTGTTAACACACAGTCTTGCTCAAACAAGAAATATAGGATTCAGAAAGACTTATAAATATAAGGCAAATGCAATTCTATTATAATTAGTGCCATTACAAAGTAGTAAAACCTCTCAGCAAGACTATTTTGTTGATCAAGTCACAATGGAAAATTAAGGCATGTCCAGTAATATAATTGTCCTGTAACATAATCACTTCACTCTTTTTAAAACCTAAATTACTTTCCCTTTGCAGGGAAATCTTAGACAAGGAAAGGTGAAAAGGGAGAACCTTTACACTCATTTTTGGCTAAGGGTGGTAGAATCATAGATTAAGAGATGGAAGAGAACTTAAAGGTCATCTAGTTCACCTTCCTTATTTTTCAAATGAGGAAACTGAGGAGAAGGGAGGCTAATTGACGTGCCAAAGGTCATTCAGTTTATAAACAGCAGAGTCAGGATTTGAACGAAGGTCCTATGATTTCCAATTCCATGCTCTTCCCCTTATCCCATGTTACCATTCCATTCCACTGACCCCTTTAATATCCCACACATCACTTACAGAAAATGCTCCAAAATGTCCAAACCATTTACCCGACAGCAATAAATCCTAGCGCTTAGAGTCAAAAGCAACTAAAAGTGAGAATATCAATCAGAAAACATTTTAAAACTAATGCATGTGAAGAACATATGCTAGATTCTTGAGGAGATGCACAATTTAGATGATAGTCACTATTTCTTCAGGAAGCTTACAATCTATTCAAGGGAATAAGATATCAACATAGATAACTGGGGCAGCTAGGTGCTAAGCCTGGAGTCAGGAAGACTCATCTTGCTGAGTTCAAATCTGACCTTACACACTTACTAGCTGTGTGACCCTGGGCAAGTCACTGAACCCTGTTTGCCTCAGTTTCCTTATCTGTAAAATGAGCTGAAGAAGGAAATGGAAAACCACTCCAAGTATCTTTGCCAAGAAAACCCCAAATGGAGTCATGAAGAGTTAAATGCTTGAAACAACTGAACAACATAGATAGCTAGCCTTTACATCATTAAGTAGTAAATATATTAGGGATAGGCTATGGACGGGGACCAGACCTGTAGAGGCAGGTGGATAGAGCGCTTGGTCTAGAAAGTTAGGAAGAGCTGAGTTCAAATTTAGCCTTAGACATTTAGCTGTATGACTCTGGGCAAGCCACTTAATCTTTAACTTGACTTTCCAGTTTTCCCAACTGGAAAATGATGATAATAACAACACTCACCTTGCAGGGTTTTTGTGAGATGAGATGAGGTAATATTTGTAAAGTGCTTATCACACTTCCTGGTACTAGTAGACACTATATAATGTTTATTCTTTTTCCCCGTTTCTCTATTTTCATTGGTATAAGAAACTCCAGGATAAAAAAAAAAAAAAAAAAAAAACTCCCTGCACCGGGCAGGTTCTCTGCAAATTAGAACCTTATGGAGTTGTTTAGGACACTTAGAGGTTAAATGATTACCCAGAATCACACAGCCAGAATGTGTCAGTGATTGTACTTGAAGCCAAGTCTTGTAAGCTCTCTAGGGTCATGGTTGTGGGTTCAGGGTATGTTCTTGTTCCATCATTTTCCTCCTATTAGATTCAAAACTTTTTTTTTTTTTGGCCATTTGCTAATTACCAGTATGGAGGCATTCTCAGTGGGTAGAGCACTGGGTCTGAAGTCAGGAAGACTTCAATTCAAATTCAGTCTCAGACACTTCCTAGCTGTGTTAACCTGGGCAAATCACTTAATCTCTGTTTGCCTTAATCCATGGAGAAGGAAATGGCAAACCACTCCAATGTCCTTGCCAAGAAAACCCCATGGGCAGTATGTATGGTTCGCAGGGTCACAAGGAGTCTGCCATGACTGAATGACCAAACAACAGTTAACAGTACAGACATTAACACAAACCGTATTTAAAATATAAAATGAAATGATTGTTTTCAATAGGGCTCTGCGTAGAGTAAAACACTCGGTTGGTTGGTCAATTTCTTAGTCCTATGCAAAGGTCAAAGAAGGGAAATCATTGAGATTTTTTTTCCTTTGTGGGCTTTATAATGGTAATTTAACTAATATATGTATGATTTGTTTTAGGTTTCCAAATGACAGGTCATTCAGCCTTCTTCTTTATGCATTTTCTTCTAAGCCATCTTCATCCATCCCTTTCGATTTCACATTGTGAGTTTGTGAAAAATAAGGTAGTCGAGTGGGCTAGGATAAATACTACACTACATCATTTATATCTGAATAACTGTAATGTGGAAAAAATAGACTACAAAGACAATACTCTGTCATCTCTGCAATTACTCGACTTGTCTTCTAATCAAATAAAGACTTTACCTGACAGTTTCCTCTCTAATGCCCCCCATGATATATCTCTCTACTTGAAAGGCAATCATCTAAATCATCTTCCAGATTCAATTCTGCAAAACAAGAAACTGATAATATGCAGCTTGGATTGCAGCTTTATGAAGAACTTTAGTAAGTCGCCTAATAGTAAGCTCTGCAAAGAAGACCTTTTTAAAGAATGTCGAAGTGGGTCATCACTTGTGCCCCTCACCGTGACTCTCGTGCTTATAATTCCAGCCCTTGGTGCCCTGGGGTTGATCTGGTATTGGAAACGCTACCGCTACACAAGTAATTTTGCCCTGCCAAAATTTTTACACAGGAAAAGGAATCAGAATGACTCTGATCTATCCCATACACCGTGTACCCTTTCTGAATACACTGGTCCAAAGCACTTTTCACCATGCCAAATAAAAAGTGAGCCATCTCCTCTGTTCAGAGATGACAAAGATAACAACTATGAAAATGTGGAAACTGGCCCTGTGAGCTGTGCAGAGGGACGTTTGACAAATCTTTATGAAAATACAGCCCAATTTAATTCTGAGGAGCATTTATATGGAAATGAATCTTCAAATGAATATTGTAATTTCCAGAAACCTCATTGTCTCAAAACTTCTCCAGATGAAGATATATATATTCTTCCAGATTAATAATAATGGTTCATGTCATTGAATTCCTCTTGGAAAAAAGAAAGGAAAATTCATTTGTGATTCTATCACTCAGCTAAAACTGAATATACTCAGATTGTCTGATTTCTTTCTACTGATCAAATGTAATTACTTTCTTCTATTTTCACCTCCTTGGGCTTTATCATACTTTTACTACTATTGTTCAACCATTCGACCTTCTTTTCTTTTGCTCTCTTTCTACAATTGGTCCTTGGTTATAAAATCAGGAATTCTCCTTTTCAATATCTCTCATATCTCTCTCTTTCCTTTCACACTGTCTCTGGCCTGGACCTGTCCCTGATAACTACAAGCCAAGTCAACAAATGTTTATTAAACACTTTTAGTAACAAACTTTTTTTTTTTAAATGCACCAGGCAACATGCAAAGTACTGTGGATAACCAAAAAAGGTTAAAAAAGTAGTTCCTTCATTCATGAAGCTTGCATCTCAATGGGGCAAGGCACCACAAAGACAATTTGTATTCCTGTTATTTAAGGATGAGGTTATGTTCTAAGAAACTTAGATTTCTTTCAGGTTAATGACTTATTATAATTTTTTTTTTCTGTAGTATCTCTCAAATATTGTCCGCTAAGCTATAGGAGGGTTTGTTTACTGCATCTGTAGAGGGAGTTCCCCCATTTTGAACTTTGAAGTACAGATTCAAGTCATTCCCATATAACAATGTACTTTTAATCCAATGAGTAGTCTATACCATTTTATAGGCTTGCATAGGCTTCACTGGAATTTATAAAATCACAGACAAAAAAACATAAACAAACTTGGAAAAATTTTTAACCCCTGTAGTTAAAAGTATCAGTGTTACAAAAGCCTACTTTTCTAATGGGCAAGAAAGACTTAGGTAGTGCTTTAGATTTCAAACCCAGTGTTACTAAGAGAATAGTATTCCAACTGTATATTCCAACCATATGGGATTCTGTCCTGCACAAACTGCCACTCTTTCAGATATCTAATACCTGCAATTCTAGGACTAGGATGTTTCCTTTACACTATATCCTACAGGATACACACTAGGCATAAAGTTCAATTGGTTAACATAAAAACTGTAACTCTAGCCCCAGGATTATTTTATGACTGGACTCTGGAGGAGGGAGTGAGGCTGATGACTTTGCACAGCCCTGCCTCACTTAAATCCAATTCACTTGCAAGACCCTCCTTAATGTCATTGGTCCTCTTTGAGAATGAAGGATGAACAGCCATCTGTGAGTAATAGTGTCTACCCCCATGGAGACTCAGCTGGCCAGGTGGTCAATACTGATATTTCCTTTCCTCATCTTCCTCCCCCCCTTTCTCTTTCTCTTCTTTCTTTTCTCCTTCTATACATATGGTGAGTCATACCCTTATATGAATGCTCTTTCCAAAGGAATATAAATTTTGATCACTTATGTTCCCAAAGATATCTTGGGGGTTTGGGGGCTAGATTTTTTCTTCACTTCATTTATTCTGTCATTTTTACAAAAATTAGTACAATTAACTCTTTGTCTCATGTAGTTTTATTTATGATTTCTTGAACTATAGTTCTGGTAAATCAAGCTTTGATAAATCCCATTGAGATTCAAATGGAGCTATTTGATATTCCTTTAAACCCAAATCACTTGGGCTCTCACTGATGGGCCAGTACTAGGTCCCAGCTCAAGCCTCATTTGCTTATTGTTTAGGTTTTGATGGTTCAGGGTGAGTGTAAATAGCAATTGCTGGGCCAGAAACTCTGAGGGTCTTCCTTTCCAGGTTAATTGTTTTGTGAAGTTAAACTAAGCCATCTTTTGCCTCAATTATTGCCTGCCTTTTGTGAAAAAAATTAAGATAGTCGTAACAATCAATATGATATGTGCAATGAATATATTAACAATTTAGATTTTTTTCAGAATTGCCTCTTCTAACTTGTAAGTCAAAAGCTCACCATGCAGCTTGAAATGATCGATCAAACGCTTGATGATGCTCATAACCACTGCATTCTTGTGCATGTGCACCGTCAGGGAAGAGAATCAAAGATCGTACAACTTGTTCCCATCACAGACCTCTGACCCTGTGACCCACCAAGTATTGACCCCCAAAGACCTGAAGCAATGCTGATCTCACAGAACTTCAGGACGCCTGTACCTTAGTGACTGTGGCATTTGTGAGCTTGTCACGGGAACTCAGGCTCTGGGAAACAATTGTTTGAAACCTACCTTCCCCCCTCCCTTCCCATCGTGATTTATGTGTATCTCTGTTGTTACTTAGGCAAGTCTGATCAGGAGAATTCTTGATTTGCAAATCTGTTCCTCATAATGAAACTGGTTAAACTGTTTCTTGTTTATTGATACTTTGTTTCCAGTCTGCTGTTTCTTCACTCTCAGGTTAGAGACTGGCTCAGTAAAATTCTGTTAACAACCCTAAACACTGAATGGGTGTTGCCTCAGACAAACCTGAGACTTGGGAAAGACCTTAGCTTAAGAAGGCTAGGGACTCCCACTGGATCTGGGGCCATCTCTAGTCATTCTTACCTATCTTTTACTGCTGGACTTAGATGATTCTAGAGGACAGAGTGAGATTGATGACTTTGCACAGCCCTGCCTCGCTTAAATCCAATTCACTTGCAAGTCAAAACATTACCCTCCTGATACCATTGGTCCTCTTTGAGAACAGAGGATGAACAATAATCTTTTATGACTGCTCTGTTATGAATGCTAGTGCTTTCTTTCTGAGATCTTCCTCTTATTTACCCTGTATTTATATTCCTTGCACATAGTAGTTTATATGTTATCTCCCCCAATAGATTTTGTGCTAGTTAAGGGCAAGGATTGTTTTTGGCTTTCTTTGTATCTCTGGCACTTAGTACATGTACTTGGCACATAGTAAGTGAGTAATAAATACTTCTTGACTTGATGTGTTCTATCTATTGAATTTTACAAAGCATAATGATCTAGACCTTAAAAGAATAATTTAATTGTCCTGGTCCCCGACTGTCTCAAGAACAAAGTTTGTAACCCACACGTTGTTCTCTGGTATCCTTAGAGGATTGGAAAGATATCTCTTGGTTCTGCCATTGGTTCAATTACCCACAGATTGTGTTTTCCTAATATTAATGATCCAAGCACCCCATTTCATTTACTACATAGCAATAATATTAACTTTTAGAAAGTAGTATTTACCTTAATGATATAACATAACACTTCTAGGAAAACATCCTCTCCTAGAAACAGGTTCCTGGGTCTCCCAGGTGAGTGCTTCCATGTATTTTTTTAATGTTTTATTTTGGACTCAAAGGCCAAAACACAAATACAAAAAAGAGAAAAAGAAACAAAAACATATCATAAACTTAAATATTGGAGTTTAAATACAAAGTAAGAAAAGAAAAGCATGTCCTGTGCATAGCAGAACATGAGATGACTAAAAATATGTAACAATAAATTTTCATTTCAAGAAAGCCAGTATGACGAATACTACACATTGTGTTGAGAATTGTCTGTCTATTCTTTGCTTCCTTGTGAGTTTTCTTTTGTTCTCCGCTGTGTACTTTTTTAAACTTTGTTCTTTTTTCCCTTCCCCCTACACCAAGACTATAATAGAATTTGGATATGTTTCTCTATAGCTATCTGTGTGTGTGTGTATATGTATGTATGTATGTATACTATATACACATACATATATAGACACATACTTTCCCAAAAAATATTCCACTCCTGATTTTTGTTTTGATGTTTGTGTATCTCTTGATTCCTATCCCTCCTGCATCCTCTCCTTTACCTCTACCCAGGTACCTTGCCCTCCTATTACTTGCCTACCCCTCTCCAAGGATCCCTCCCCTATCCTCCCATTCCCATAAATCTAAACACACTTTACCTATTTCTTTTAGCTCTTACCTATTACCCTTTTACCTATTCCCTCACCCTTCCCTATAAAGATACCTCCCTTGTTCCCTTTCCTCTCCCTATGTCCCTACTGTTTTATTTCCTCTGAATTTAGAAGATGTTTGTATTCTTCTAACTATATTTTATTGTTCCCTCCTAAACCCATTCCTAATGAAAATAGGTAACCAAAACTACTAGCCCTCCTCTTCCACCTAATTCCTCTGTATCAATTCTTCCTCTTGCACCTCATTTGTTTAAAATAATTGCTCTTTTTCGATGTTACAAAATGGTTTTACTTTTAAAATTAATATCATAGTCAGGTTTACCCCAATCTTTGTTATGAGTTGCCCACTTATTAATAAGAATCTTAGACATACATTTTACATTTTATACACATAACAGGTAAACAGTCTGTCTTTATGAATCCCTTATAATCAGTATATACCTTATATTTCTCTTGGTTCTTGTATGTCAAACCTTCTATTAAGTTCAGGATCTTTTTTTTTAATAAAGTCTTAAAAGTCTGAGAGTTGATCAAATGTTCATTTTTTTTTTCATTCAGAATAATATTTAACTTTACAGGCTACGATATTTTTGTCTGGAGCCCCAGTTCTTTTGCTCTTTGATATATTATGTTCCAAGACTTGTGGGTTCCTTAATGTCTCTGCTGCCAGGTCTTATGTGATTCTAATTGTGGCTCCATCATATTTAAATCTTGATGCTTTTAATATTTTATCCTTGAGCTGGGAGTTTCAGAATTTAGCTATGATATTCCTATGAGTATTCTTTAAAGTATCTCTTTTAAGTAGTGAATGATGGATTTTTTTCTATTTCTACTTCCCTACTTTGTTCTAATGCTTCAGGACAATTTTATTTAACTATTTCTTGTAGTATGATATCAAGATTCTTTTTTATTATAACTTTCAGTTAATCTGATTATTTTCTTCTTGATCTATTCTTCAAATTTATTGTTTATTATGTTTTACTTTTTCTTCTGTTTTTTTCATTATTCATATTTTGTTTAATTATTTCTTGATCTCTTACAATTTTGCTGGCTTCACTTTGCCCAATTCTAATTTTCTTTTTTTTTAAGTTTATTTAATTATTTTAAGTTTTCAACATTCATTTCCACAAGATTTTGAGTTTCAAACTTTCTCCCCATCTTTCCCCTCCCCCCCACCCTGAGACACCATGCATTCTGATCACCCTTTGACCCAATCAGACCTCCCCTCTTTCACACCCCTCTCTTCCCTTATCCCTATCATCTCTTTTTTTCTTCTAGGGCAAGATAGATCTCTATATCCCATTACTTGTGCCTCCTATTTCCCAATTGCATGCAAAAACAATTCTCAACATTCATTCCCAAATCCCTGAGTTCCTACTTTCCTCCCCTCATTGTTTCTCACCTGTCCCCACTGAGAAGGCAAGCAATTCAATATAGGCTATACATGTGTAGTTCTGCAAAAGACTTTCACAATAGTCATGTTGTGAAAGACCACCTACACTTCCCTCCATCCCATCCTGTCCCCCATTTATTCTATTCTCTCCTCTGTCCTTGTCCATCCCCAAAAGTGTTTACTTCTAATTACCTCCTCCTCCCATTTACCCTCCATTCTATCATCCCCCCCATACCCCACTTATCCCTTTCTCCTCTACTTTCCTGCAGTGTAAAATAGATTTTCATACCAAATTGAGTCTGCATGTTATTCCTTCCTTAAAGCCAAATGTGATGAGAGTAAGCTTCACTTCTTTCCTCTCTTCTCTCCCTTTTCCCCTCCTTTGAAAAAGCTTTTTCTTGCCTCTTTTATGAGAGATAATTTGCCCTATTCCATTTCTCCCTTTCTCCTCCTAGTATATTCCTCTCTCACCCCTTAATTTTATTTCTTTTTAGATATCATCCCTTCCTATTCATCTCACCCTGTACCCTCTGTCTATATGTATATAATCCTTTCAAATACCCTAATACTGAGAAAAGTCTCAAGAGTTACAAATATTTTCTTACCCTGTAGGAATGTAAATAGTTCAACTTTAGTAAGTCCCTTATGATTTTTCTTTTCTGTGTACCTTTTCATGCTTCTCTTGATTCTTGTATTTGAAAGTCAAATTTTCTATTCAACTCTGGTCATTTCAACAAGAATGCTTGAAAGTCCTCTATTTCATTGAATGACCATTTTTTTCCCCTGAAGTATTATACTCAGTTTTGCTGCATAGGTTATTTTTGGTTATAATCCTAGTTCCTTTGACTTCTGGAATATCATATTCTAAGCCCTTCAATCCTTTAATGTAGAAGCTGCTAGATCTTGTGTTATTCTAATTGTATTTCCACAATACTTGAATTGTTTCTTTCAAGCTGCTTGCAATATTTTCTCCTTGACCTGGAATCTGGCTTCAATATTCCTAGGAGTTTTTCTTTTTGGATCTCTTTCAGGAGATGATTGGTGAATTCTTTCAACATTTATTTTACCCTTTGGTTCTAGAATATTAGGGCAGTTTTCCTTGATAATTTCATGAAAGATGATATCTAGGCTCTTTTTTTGATCATGGCTTTCAGGTAGCCCCATAATTTTGAAATTGTCTCTCCTAGCTCTATTTCTATTTTTTTCAGTTGTTTTTCCAATGAGATATTTCACATTGTCTTCAATTTTTTAATTCTTTTGTTTTTGTTTTCCAATTTCTTGGGTTTTTGTACAGTCATTAGCTTCCATCTGTTCCATTCTAATTTTTAAAGAACTAGTTTCTTCAGCAAGCTTTTGAAGCTCCTTTTCCATTTTGCTAATTCTGCTTTTTAATGCATTTTTCTCCTCGTTGGTTTTTTGGACTTCTTTTGCCATTTGGGTTAGTCTTTTTTAAAGGTGTTATTTTCTTCAGCATTTTGGGGGGCTTCCTTTATCAAGCTGTTGACTTGTTTTTCATGATTTTCTTGCATTGCTCTCATTCCTCTTCCCAGTTTTTCCTACACCTCTCTTATTTGATTTTCAAAACCTCTTTTGATCTCTTCCATGGCCTGAGACCATTGCAACTTTATTTTGGAGGTTTTGGATGAAGAAGTCCTGACTTTAATGTCTTCCTCTGATGGTATGCCTTGTTATTTCTCATGCAAATAGGATGGAGGAAAATACCTGTTCACCAAGAAAGCAACCTTCTATAGTCTTATTTTTTTCCTTTTTTGGGGCATTTTCTCAGCCAGTTATTTCACTTTTGAGTCCTTTGCCAAGTGGAGGGTATACTCTAGGGACCTGTAAGTTCTCAGTTCCTCCAAGATGGCACAATCAAGGACGATTGGCCTGTGCTCTGGTCTAGGAGCAACCACAAGCTTTTATTCCCAGGATCTACAAGTAGTGTTCCCTCTCCACAACCACCTCCAGCTCCACCATGGCAGTGCTCCTCCTCACCCCAGGGCCACCACTCAGGGTTGAGATTCAGATTAGCCACTTGATTCCCCCAGGTTCTTTAGGCCTAAGCCCCAAAAGTGGATGCTGCAGTTGTCTGGAGCCAGGGCTAGGGCAGAATCCTGCTCCCTTCTCTCCCAGGTGAAAGAGCTTTCTCATTAACTTTTGAAGCTGTCTCTGGCATTTTTGGATTGAGGAATCTGGGAACCGCAACTGCTACCCAGCATTTTGTGCCCCAAAGCCTGCTCCAGTCCTGTCTGAGCCCCACAGCATGGCCAAGGGGGCTGTGCTCCGTAGTCTGCATTCCACTCTGAACCTGGTGTGATAGACCTTTCCTGTCAGCCTTCCAGGCTGCCTTGGGCTGGAAATCTCTTTCCCTCTATTGTTTTGTGGCTTCTGCTGTTCTGGAATTTGCTTCAAGTCATTTTTATAGGTGTTTTATGGGCTTGGTGGGGAGAACTATAGCAGTTTGTCCTTCTACTCCACCATCTTGGCTCTGCCCGCCCAATTCTAATTTTCAAGGTATCATTTTCTTAAGATTCTGGATCTTCTTTTCTAATTGATTGACTTTCCTTTCATAACTTTCTTGCTTTTCTAGCATTATTTTTATTTTTAAAATTTTTTCTCCTTCTCTGTCATTTGATTTTTGATGTCTATTTTAAGATCTTCTATAAATTCTTTTTGACAAGGTGACCATTTGACATTACTCTTTGGGGGTTTCTTTACTTTGATATCCTCCTCTGAAGATGATCCCTGGTCATCTCTATTCCCATATAGCTTTTTTTGGTTGGATTCTTTCTCCTTTGCCTGTGAATTTTTTTGTGTGTGTGTGGTGATAGCTTAATTTTTGTAATCACCTCTAGCCTTGGGGTATGGGAAATAGTGCTTCTTGCCCCAAATCTTTAGTTCTCCCCTCCTGTTTGGAACCAAAGCCAAACCTCAAACCTCCTGTAAGTGCCCATAGCCAGAGACTTTCTGCCCCACTGCTTCTGAACTCATCAGTGTGCTGGTTCCTTCTAGCCCCCCAGTTCTTCACAGCATAGCTGGGTCTGCTGTTCCTTATCAGTAGAGATTCCCTCAATCTTCCCAGACTCAAACACCCAAGTCCCCCCACTATGGGGGTAAAAGTTCCTGTGTCAGGGGACCATACAGTCTCCCAAACCAAATAACCCCAGGGCTTACTGCTTGCTGTTTAAAACAGAACCTAGCCTGGAGGTGTTTGCTCTTCAAAGGGACAAAACCTTGTCCTGAAAATTTTTCTTCCAACCTTCTTGAATTGTCCCAGGAAGACCCTGGTTGTGCCCCTATTCTTATTTCTCTCCACCTATACTTTGTTTGCTGTAAGATGCTATTTTAACTCTTCTGGGGGGGGGAAATCTTGAGAGATTGGAATTTTATGAGCTACCCTGCTATCTTCCCAGAATCCTCTCTTGAGTGCTTCCATCTTAGCCATCTGGGTATTTACCAGATACACATTACAGAAACTTCTCTCCAAATGCCAATAATCTGGTGAATAATCCAACTTAACACAAGCCTATAGTATTTATATGGAATAGAAGAGTCATCAATTTTTCAAAGTCATCAGTTCTCTACTTTTACCTCTCATGCACCTCTCAATTAAAAACTCTTCACTTATGACCACAAAATACATTCCAAATAAAAGTCCCTGGCACAGTTGTGGAGGGTCTTGTCATGTTTGTCTTTGGTTCCTGAAGAAGACCAATGACATCATGAGAATGATGTCTTAATTTGCTTTAGAACCAGATAGAAGTGAGGTCAGAGCTGCAAAAAATCATTTGCCTCACTCTCTCCCCCAGTCATCCAAGTCCAGTGACAAGACAAAGGTCAACATCACTATCCATGGCCCAGGAGGCAGTGGGTGACCTTGACTTCTCTAAATTAAGGTCTTTCCCATGTCTCAGTTTTTCTGAGGTCATGACCCTTCAATAACTATGGACTAGGTAAGAATTAAGACAAAAGATGACTATCTGCTATCACAAAAGATAGCAATCTGGGAGAAGAAGAGCCATGGGGATCTATTAACTTTTGAGCATCTCAAAGGTGACCCACATCTCTGAATAAGATTGAAAACTAAGAGAAATTAGTTTTTGAAATAGTTTAAGAAAACCAATGGTACAGTCAGATTAATTTAACTTTGCTAAGACTCCTATTCCAATGTCATATCCTCCTTGTTGTAAATCAATTTTTAGAGCACAGAAAACATAATAAGGATTTAAGGGTAAAGCATTCAGAAATAACGGAGAAGAGCAATGTTGAAAGCAGTTCTAGGGAGGTGGAGTCAAGATGGTGGAGTAGAAAGATGCACGTTTACGAGCTCCAGACCCACAGCCCATAGAATTAATGTAAAAAGAGATCCCCATAAGTTCTGGATCACTGAAAAGTGTGCAGAAACGGAGTGGAAGAGATTTCCATTCCAGAGAGCCCTGGAGAGCCGTCCCCAGGGTCCATCGCACCCCAGAAAGTGGACCCCACCCCAGCGCTGCCCTGGCCATGGCCCCAGAGAAGCTGATCCGAGCAGGCTTCAGGGATGGAAGCTCCGGCAGCCGGGAAAGTCCCTCCGCTCACAGAAGCTACAGGTCAGTGAGAAAGAGACGCTGGGCTGGACGAGAGGGAGAGTGGAGTGTCTCTGTGACTCGGGCCCCCTCGGGAGGAAGGCAGAGGCAGGGGCAGGGGCGGCGGTGGAGGCAGCAGCTGCTGTGGCAGCGTGGGACTCTCCCAGCAGCAGGCAGGATCTTCATTACTGAGAGTCTCTGCATAAACCCCCTGAGGGAGCTGAGCCTGGGAGGAGGCCCTGCCCACCCCCGCTCCATTACTGAAGGCCTCTGCATGAAGCCCCTGAGGGAGCTGAGCCTGGGAGGTGGTCCTGCCCCCACCCCAGCACCAGAACTAAAGCTCACATTGATTAGCAGCTGGGCAGCGCAGAAAGTCCATTTGAATCTCAGACCCCAAGCACTAGCTGGGCAGATCTAGGCGGGGGTGGACAGGAATCTCAGAAGTCAAGTAACTGGCTGGGAAAATGCCTAGAAAAGGGAAGAAAAATAAGACTATAGAGAGTTTTTTCAAACAGATGCAAGTGATCCCGACTATCGGATCTGATGACGAGGACGTATTCTTGCCATCAGGGAAAGATGTGGAGGGCGGGGCCTCGGTACCCCAGACATCCCAGGGGGATGTTGGGTGGGCTCAGGCCTTGGAAGATCTCAAAAAGGATTTTGAAAAGCAAGTTAGACAGGTGGAGGAAAAACTGGGAAGAGAAATGAGAGAGATGCAAGAAAAGTATGAAAAATGGGTCAATACCTTGGTAAAGGAGACCCAAAAAAATGCTGAAGAAAATAACACCTTGAAAAATAGGCTCACTCAATTGGCAAAAGAGGTTCAAAAAGCCAATGAGGAGAAGAATGCTTTCAAAAGCAGAATTAGACAAATGGAAAAAGAGGTTCAAAAGCTCACTGAAGATAATAGTTCTCTCAAAATTAGAATGGAACAGATGGAGTCTAATGACTTTACGAGAAACCAAGAAATCACCAAACAAAACCAAAAGAATGAAAAAATGGAAGAGAATGTGAAATATCTCATGGGAAAAACAACTGACCTGGAAAATAGATCCAGGAGAGACAATTTAAAAATTATGGGGCTATCTGAAAGTCATGATCAAAAAAAGAGCCTAGATATCATCTTCCATGAAATTATCAAGGAAAACTGCCCTGACATTCTACAACCAGAGGGCAAAATAAATATTGAAAGAATCCATCGATCACCACCTGAAAGAGATCCAAAAAGAGAAACTCCTAGGAACATTGTGGCCAAATTCCAGAACTCCCCGGTCTAGGAGAAAATATTACAAGCAGCTAGAAAGAAACAATTCCAGTATTGTGGAAATAAAATCAGGATAACTCAAGATCTAGCAGCTTCTACATTAAGGGATCGAAGGGCGTGGAATAGGATATTCCAGAAGTCAAAGGAACTAGGACTTAAACCAAGAATCACCTACCCAGCTAAACTGAGTATAATACTTCAGGGGAAAATATGGTCTTTCAATGAAACAGATGACTTTCAATCATTCTTGATGAAAAGACCAGAGCTGAAAAGAAAATTTGACTTTCAAACAGAGGAATGAGAAGAAGCATGAAAAAGTAAACAGCAAAGAGAAGTCTTAAGGGACTTACCAGAAGTGAACTGTTTACACTCCTACATGGAAAAACAATATTTGTAATTCTTAAAACTTTTCAGTACCTGGGTCGTTGGTGGGTCCATACACACACGTACATGCACACACACATATACACATGCACACACATACATAGACAGAGAGCACAGATTGAATTGAATAGGATGGGACCATAGCTTAAAAGAAATTAAGGTAAATGGTGAGAGAGAAATGTAGTGGGAGGAAAGAGGGTGAAATGGAATGGGGTAATGATATGTCATTTAAGAGGCAAGTAGGAGACTTTTTAGTGGAGGGAAAAAGAGGAGAGCTGAGAAAAAAAACAAAAAACAAAAAATAAAAAAAAAGTTTACCCTCATCACATTTGACTAAAGGAAGGAACAAAATGCACACTCATTTTGGTATGAAAACCTATCTTACAGTATACTATCTTATAGTATATATCTTACAGTATAAGTGGGGGAGAAGGAGATAAGCAAGGGGGGGATGATGGAAGGGAGGGCAAAGGGAGGAGGGAGCAATTTGAAGTCAACACTTGGGGAGGGACAGGATCAAAAGACAAGAAGAGAAACAATGAGGGGCAGGTTAGGAGGGATGGCAATCCAGTTAGTCTTACACAACACGACTATCAGGGAAGTCATTTGCAAAACTACACAGATATGGCCTATATTGAATTGCCTGCCGTCCCAAAGGGAATGGGTGGGGAGGGAGGGATGAGGAGAATTTGGAACTCAAAGTTTTAGGAACAACTGTTTAGTATTGTTGTTGCTACTAGGAAAGAAGACATACAGTTAATGAGGAATAGAAAGTCATCTGGCCCTACAGGAGAAAAGAGAAGATGGAGACAAGAGAAGGGAGGGATGACAGAAGAGAGGGCAGATTGGAGATAGGGAAAATTAGATTGCTTGGTGTATTGGGGTGGGGGGAGGGGATAAAAGGGGAGAAAATTTGGAACCCAAAATTTTGTGAAAATTAATGTAAAAAGTTAAATAAATAAAAACAAAAGCAGTTCTAGGGTTCAGACAAGTGAAGACCAAGGTCATTTCATTATCTAGCGTCAGTCTCAGGGACTAGGAAAAAATGTCTCATGAATTACTGGAAACTTCACCACAAGATTTTGAGTTGTCTCCAGTTCAGACACCAGTGCTCTCCCTTTGGCTTCATGTAGATAATAGAAATTATTTTCCATCTTTCAGAAAGGCTTTGCAAAATCATTTCACCTAACTGTATATATTAAAAATTGTAATTGATTTACTTTTGAAATATCTCTCCCCTGGGTACAGCATTTATTACCTACTGGCACCACACAACCACTGAGATTGCAAGGGGAAAAGGACAGAATAAAAGCCATGGCACTGTGACTTCTTGCAGTGTCCAACATTGCACACTATAGATTATAGATGGCTCCTAAGCTGTATTGTCCTAAATAAATGTGACTTATTCTTTGCTAACTTGAAGACTTATGAAAGAAAAAATACAAGCCAATGTACATGTCTACACAAAATAAATTTTATTTTTTTCATTTTAAAATCTAATCTTGGAGAGTAGGTATGATGGGATTACAATGCAAAGGCCGGATAGTTGAACCCAGTAACATGGGGTTAGAGTTTTGCAAGGCATGAAAAGTATTACCCCAAAAAGACAAGGACTTAAAAGTAGAGGACAGTGAATAGTTGAACAGATTAACCAAAGGGTCAAGATTGTAAAGCGAGAAACTGGGAACAAAACAGTGGGGAATAAACTGAGAAGAAGGGATGAGGTGATTAGAGGGCATAGAGAGGATGAAAGAATAAGTTTAGGAGGAATAAGGCATAGATTTCAGGAGATCCTTGAACTTGGATGAGGGGGAAATGATATATTTGTTTGTAACCTCTAACTAAATTTTATCATTTCCTTCCAATATGAGTATAGTGCACACATATTATTCAATGAAGGATCCATAGGCTTCCCTACCTTGACAAAGAGGTCTATGACACAGAAGGGTTAAGAAGCTCTGAGCTAATGGACCTCATGGCTCTAAAAACCAGGCTGTAGACCAAGAATTCCCCTTTACTATAGCTCAGTCAAAAGGAAGGCCTTAGCTAAAAGAATAAAATACTCCTTCTTTGAATTTTCTCTTTAGGGAGATGGTTTAACCTAATCACCCTACATGAAAATCTCCCAAAATTGCTGTTTCCATTAGAATGATCAAATACCCCGATGGTCCTTGTCTAACAAGAGAGAGGCAAGTGTGGTGTAATGGAGAGAAATATCATTATATATGGAACCAGGGTGTATGGCTCTGCCTCTAAGTCCCTCTATAAAAAAAAAAAAAAGAAAAACAACTCAAATCATTTTCTCTTTCTGGGCCTTGATTTTCTCATCTACAAAGTGAGATAATTGAACTAGAGAAGACCCTTAAGATTCTTTCTATTGCTTAATGTATCATCCCCATGGGTATTCTCCATCCAAGAGATCAGTTTCCAGTTTCTCCCCAATTTACTCTCCTGAAACACTTGGATGAGATGATTTATGACTATAAGGGACCTCTATTAGTTACCTGTTTCAGGTTAGCGGATGCTAAGGCATGTCTTTGGGCAGTTAGGTGGCCATAGTGAACAGAGTGCTGCGTCTGGAGTCAGAAAAGTTCTGAGTTAAAATGTGGCCTCAGATGCTTACTGGGCAAGTCACTTAACCCTGTTTTCCTCAATTTTCTCATCTGTAAGATGATCTAAATAAGGAAATAGTAAACCATTCCACTATCTTTGCCAAGAAAAATGATCCCAAATGGGGTCTTGAAGAGTTGGAGATGCCTGGAAAATGCCTCAGTGCCAAAAAAGCATGTGTGTCCTCAGACTACTACCCTTCTCCTAAACCATGTTAGGAGGTCCAGGGAGGAACAGAAAATCCAAAGATCTCTCCTCCCTCTAGGAAGGAATGAGAGAATATTAACATGCTGATTACATAATCAGCAATAGAGATTAAAATTACACCTTCATATGCCATATATTTAGCTCCATTATGTATTCGTGGAATTACCAAGTCCAAGAATGACTATGCTATTAAAGACACTTCCTATTTCAATCTAAGAAATGTGTCCAATTATATAGAACGTGGAAAATCTAGAATCTTTATGCAGTGTATATCTATGTATCTATATATCTGTGTATTTATCTATGTATCTATCTGTCTGTCTATCTATCTACACACACACACACACACACACACACAGACACATATATATCCTCACCTTAATAACTAAGTCAGAGAGGTCACTCTACATACTATTTATTATACATTAAACTGCTTTTCCATTTTAAGGAATTGGAGATTTCACTTGGTACAAATTTAGAAGCACTTTGCAAAAAAAGAAAAATGCAAAATATTTAGATAACTATCCATTTTTCCTTCTTCTGCCTTTTTTTTTACCTTCCCCCCACCCCAGTTTGCCAGATGTGACCTCCAGAAATCCTATAGCACTTTTAGGAGAGATGAGAGTCTAACCATTTTGGTCTCATAAATGGAGAAGTTACAACATGCACTGAGGTCAGAAGAGAAAATTATTTCAGCCTTTAAAAGTTAATTACCACATGCTGACCCTCCCTTAAGCAGTCTGATAAGGATTTCCTCATTCAGTTAACTAAATGACTAGTATAGTATTATTTTGAAGACCGAGGAAAGAAGACTTCAGCCTGGTCTAGGTACACTCCTGACTCAGAGTGTCCTTCTAATGCCCTACCTAATGATGTAGCTAAGTGAGGTGGTATGCTGGACTTGGCATCAGGAGGACCTGAGTTCAAATCCTTCATCAGATATTTTCTGGCCTGTGTGACTCTGGTAAAGTCACTTAACATCTCTCATCTTCCTCATCAGTAGATGTGGGAATAACACTAAACTCCCAGGGTTATTGTGAAAATCAAATAGGATGCTACATGCCAACTTTAAAGAGTGATACAAATATTAGCTATTATTGTTAATGCTATAGTTATCATAGGTAGTGAGAAGTAAAAGAGAAGAGGTTAGTATTGGGCACTTCTATGTTCTCACTTATAGAGATCCTATTTTCCCTTTTCCTACTACTCTAGGAGTCAGTATGGACACAGTGGGATCACTCTTCTAACAATGGAATTATTTATTTGATGACTTTGTAATCTGGAAGACATAATTTGAAAAGGGGCACAAATAAGCCACACAGCAGGGAATGAAATACTGAGCAGTAACTTATCCCTGACTCCTGTCACTAAATCACAATCTATTAAACTCTATTTCTAAACAACTCAAAAAGTCAAAATAAGGTTCTCCTACAGAGAAGCCACAATACGTATTACCTTCCTATTTAAATTATTTGTATTTCCTAGAAAATCTAAGGGAAGCCTCAATCAAAAGCAAATGATAATGACAGTAATATTAATAAAAATAATATTACTAAATATTCACCAACTTAATTTAAGAAATATTTATTAAATATTTTCTATGTCTTTACAATAGATATTGGGAGCACAAAGACAAAGATGAAATAGTCCCTGCCCTCAAAGAGATTGCTTCTTACTAGTGGGATACACATACACAGATAAGTTAGTATAAAGTAATTGAGGAGAGAGGAAACATGAACAGCTCAGGGGATCAGGGAGAACTTTCATAGAGGAATGATGGCATCAAGGTGAACTTGAAATAAGATAAAGATTCTGAGAGGAAGAGATGAAGGAGTGTGTTTCAGGTGTAGAGGATGGCCTGTGCAGAGATACAGCACAGGGCCAAAGAATTCCAATGGCTTAACTGACACCCGTAAGGGAAAGCTAGGTGGTAAGAGTAGATGGAGCCCTGAAAACAGGACTTGAGTTCAAGTGTGACCTCAGACACTGTGTGATCCTGGGGAAGTCATTTAATCCTCCTTACTTCAGTTTCCTCATAATGTAAAATGAGACGGAGAAGGAGCAACAGAGAGCCCTCTACTACTGGGAAAAGGTGAAGACAAAGCAAAGAAAACACTATCAATTCATAGCCCAGAGTCACATAGCTAGATGTCTGAGGCTGAATTTGCACTTCTTGATCCACTGAACCACCCTTTGCCTCTACAGGTCTAGTCCCTGTCCATAGCCTATCCCTAATACATTTACTATTTAATGCTGGATAGGCTAGCTATCTATGTTGTTAAGTTTTTTCAAACATTTAACCCTTCATGACTCCATTTCAGGTTTTCTTGACAAACATACTGGAGTGGTTTGCCATTTCCTTCTCTAGTTCATTTTACAGATGAGGAAACTAAGGCAAACAGGGTTAAATGACTCACCCAGAGTAATGTAGCTAGTGTCTGAGGCCAGATTTGAACTCAGGAAGAAGAGTCTTCCTGACTCCTAGGCCAACTCTATCCACTGAGCCACCTAGCTACCCACATTTTGCTAGTTTTTCCTGAAACAATCCGCATAATCTGATTGTCCAAGAGCACTCAAAGGCTGAGGCTATTGATATTATTTCCTTATCAAACCTGAGTACAAAACAGCCTGGAATAGCTCCTAATGCTTGGCTGGTAGAAATCAATGAAGAAAGTCAAGTGAGCGTGTTTCAGTCCAATCAATTTGATATGCCTCTGATGCATAGCCTTGCTGACTATCCTTCAGTTATGGCTAAGTAAATCTTTTGTTAACTGTTAAATGACCTACAAGTGTGTTATTTTGTTCCAATATCAAACACAAACTACTAGGGGGTGGGTCTGAGCCAGAAAAAAACTGGTGTAGTCTTGAAGAATTAGAATAAAATGATCTCACTGAAGTTGTGGATAGACCAGGAGAGGAAGGTGATCCTGGATTGGCTGCAGGCTTCTGATGATACTTTTGGTGATGCCCTAGTGATGATGATGGCTTACCTTGTGCCCCACCTCCCACCTCACCCTCACCCTCATCCCAGGGAATATCGGAGAGTAAATGCTCTTTGACCATCTAGAAAGGATAGAGTGGAGTAAATATGCTCTTTGTCCTTAAATACTGCACTTTGAATATAATTGAATAATAAATATAAATTTAATAATTTATTACATAAAAAAATAAAAATAAATGAAAATAAAATTTCTTCTAGGAATACCAGCTCCATTCTTCCTGGTTCTTCCAGTCTGGTATTTTAAGTTTTGTTTTGTTTTCCATTTCTACTGGAGGATTTCCCCAGAACTCAATTTATCTTCAACACAGCTAGAGAAAAATGATTGTTTTCAGGATTAAAAGTTATTTTCCCCTCACTCAAAAGGACAAATATTCTTTCTGGGATTGGATGTATATTTTTGCTCAGGCATGCCTTGTTTTGTTGTGCTTTGATGGCATTTCACAGATAGCGCATTTTTTACAAATTGAAAGTTTGTGGCAATCCTTCATCTAGTAAGTTTATTGGTGCTATATTTCCAAGAGCATATGCTCACATCTTGTCTCTGTGTCACATTTTTGGTAATTCTTGCAATATTTCCAACTTTTTTATTATCATTACATTTACTAATTTGATCTGTGAGTAATAAATTTTGATGTTACTACCTCAATTGTTTTGTGGTGCCACAAACTATCCAAAAGACAGTGAAATTGAGAAATTTGTGTTCTGACTACTCCATCAAAGTCCACTGTGCTTCTCTATTATAAATAAATATATAGCTTCTCTATTCCTTGAGACAGAAAAATATTGAAACCAGGACATTTACTAACCCTACAATGACTTCTAAGTGTTCAAGTGAAAGGAAGAGTCAATCAAGGAGCAAACTCATTGTCTTATTTTAAAAAATTGCCACAGATACCTGAACCTTCAGTAAAAAAGACTCTGAACAGTCAGCAGCCATTAACATCAAGGCATGACCCTCCACCAACAATAAGATTGCAACTTGTGAAGGCTCAGATGATGATTAGCACTTTTAAAGCAATAAAGTATTTTAATTAAAGCATGTACATTTTTAGACATAATATGATTGCACACTTAACAAATTATAGCATAGTGTAAATGAAACTTTTATATGCAGAGGAAAACCAAAAAAAAAGTGTATGACTTGTGATTTACTGTGATATTTCCTTTATTGGGTTTGTCTAGAACTAAATGTGAACTATCTCTGAAGTATGCTTGCACTGGTAAACCAATCCATCACTATTCCACCCACCCATCCCCTACTCCCCCTTGAGGAAGGTGACTGTAAAAAAAAGGATCCTCTCCATTTGAAGGGAATCATATTTATATGTAAATAAGGGAAAAGATCTGTGTGATTTTGAATGACTTCTTGGAAATGACAATGCAGCTGAACAAGCAGTATTTAGTCTAATAATTGTAGATGGTAGCCAAACATGAGGGACGGCAAATAATGACAGAATGCAAATCAGGGTATGTCCTTGAAATTTTAATATTATTTAACAGCTGTGAGGAAGGAATTCTTTAAGTTTTTCTTTTCTTTTAAAATTTTCTATTGGAGAGACCGGCCTGACATATCACCCCTGCCCCCTCACAAAGAACTTGAAAGGACAATGCTTATTCTTCCAAAAAGAGTCCAAAGACAATTTTGGAATGAGAGATATAGACAAATATTCCTTTTGCACTCCAGGCAATTTGATAAAAACAGTTTACAAAGTTCCCTCTCACTACTAAACTGTGAATTACAATTCTCTCCTTTCCTCCCAACTTCAAGTCAGGGGCCTCGTTCAGAGGTGATACCTTGTCTTATTTCTTTATGCAGCATATAATTCATTAGTGGTACATTCTCCCTTCTTCACAAAGAAATGCCTCTAAATTCCAAAGGGACCCAAAATGGTAGGCAAAGATGGTCCTTCATAAACAGGATATGGGAGTTAGTCTTCATAGAAGTGGTGGTTATTTACCTAGAATTAAGTAATGAAGGTAATCAATCATGAGTGAGATGAAATATAACATGTACCCTTTGGTCATTATCTCTGAAAATTTTCTTTTTTTTTGTCATTCTAGCTCATCTGGCATGAATTTGACTAGCCCATATGATTTAAGCTTAATTATCTGATCTTAAAATTTACCAAAGAAACAAGAAGCATCCTTGAAGTGATGGCTGGAACGAAGTAGGGAGGAAAGAGGGAGGTGTGTTTGTAAGGAGAAGGATGCAGAGTACGTTTGAAGTAACAGATCACGCTGGAATGGGTGTCCTTTTTGGGTTGCCATATTAAAGACTTCATGCTTATTTTCAATCACTCATCTTCCCTGTTTCAGGATTAAATAGAGGCAGAAGTAATGAGGGCAATGAAAAAAACAAATGTCATCCTTTTTCTGGTCTTAACCCACTTTGCCTCTTTTCATGTTCTCCCTGTTCAGACAAATGGATTCTTCACTGTACCCCTGATATCACACTTGGTATTCTACATCCATGTATTTATTCTTCTTTCCTGGAATTAACTCATCCCTCATTTTTGCCTCTCAACACCATGGTCTTCTTTAAAGGCTCACCACAGGTGTTATCTCTTCCACGAAATTCTCTATCCTCAATTTCCTTGCAAAATAATTGTGCAATAGTGCTGTAAAGGGTCCTTGAGGATGAGGACTGATCCAGCTAAAACCCCATCTTTGCAGGAAGCCTTTGCTAATCCCTCTTAATTCTAGTACCTTACTTCTATTAATTATTTCCAGTGTATCCTGTATATATTTTGTTTATGTAAACGTTTATATGATGCTTCCCCTATTAGACTGTGAGTTCCTTGAAAACAGGGACTGTCTTTTCGTCTTTGTGTATCCGCAATGTTGGGCAGAGTCAACATGGAAGAGAAAAAGCAGGGACTTGCCTCAGCCCTCCCAAAGACCCCTCCAAATAACTCAAAAAAATTCTGGAGAAGCAGAACCCACAAAAGGACAGGATAAAACAATTTGCCAGCCCAAGACAACTTAGAAGATCAGCAAGAAAGTCTGTTGCACTGCCTGGGGGTGAAAGTGGAGCACAGTCCATCAGTGTAGGCTGCACTAGAGCAGATCAGACCCCAGCAAACCAGAAGCAGGTCTTGGGTTCAGCAGTGGCAATGGTTGCTCTCAACTCATAGACAGTAAATGGACCAGACAACTGGTCAGAAGATTACAGGGCTCCCTTTGCTGGCACTAGGGACAGGACTCTGTTGCATTGCCCATACTTAGATTTTAGTTGTGGTCTTGGGTGGCAATCCCAGGTGAGGAGGAGCAATAGCACACCAGAGCTCACTGTCACAGGGCATGGGTATCCTGATCACAGTTTCAGGGCAGAAAAGACCATAGGCTCATACTCATAGACCAGAGCATAGTACAGCAGAGTAGTAAGCACACCTCTCCTTAGATGATACATGTTGGAAGAACTGAAAACTTAAAGATTCCTAGAAGTATCTCTGAAAACAGCTGCACAAAATCCCTGAAACTTGGGGCAATGTGCCTTTCACCCTGGAGGCAGAGCCCCATTTAAACATGGAGTTAGAAGTAAAAAAACACAGACTGGGAAAATGAGCAAGCAACAGAATAAAATTCTGACTATAGACATTTACTGTGGTGACAAAGAAGATCCAAACACACACTCAGAAGACAACAACCAATTCATATGTTTTTGAGACTTTAAATGTAGTAGCTTTGGTCTCAGGTCATGAAAGAACTCATTCTTATTTTATTTTAAAAATCAAGTAAGAGAGATGGAGAAAAAATTGAGAAGAAAAATAAGAGTGATGTAAGAAAATCATGAAAGAAAGAGTCAACAACTTGGTAAAAGAGGCACAAAAAATACTGAAAAAATAACACCTTAAAGAGCAGAATAGAACAAATTATGAAAGGGGTCCAAAAGGTCAATGAGGAAAAGAATGCCTTGAAAAGCAGAATTGACCGAATGGAAAAAAATATACAAAAATTCACTGAAAAGGAGAACTCCTTAAAAAGTAGAATTAGCCAAATGTCATTGAAGGAAACAATTCCTTAAAAATTAGAATTGGGCAAGTGGAAGCGAATGACTTTCGGAAATATCAAGAAACAATCAAACAAAATCAAAATAGTGAAAAAATAGAAGAAAATGTGAAATATTTTATTAAAAAAAATTGACCTGGAAATAGATCTAGGAGAGATAATTTAAAAATTATTGTACTACCTGAAAGTCATGATTATATCCTTAGTGTTTAGCATGGTGCCTGCAACATAATAGGTGCTTAATAAGTACTTATTGACTGTCTCACTGATTTTTAATCTTTACATCCCCAGTATCTTAGCATTGTTCTTACCCATAGTAGATGCTTAATCAATGCCTGTTGAATGAATTAAAGAGGAAGTCCCCCTTCCACAAGTAAAAGAAAGAAAAACTTAAATTAAGAGATCATGGTAAGTACTTTTGGATTTCAGAAATGTGGACTAACTAATTGTAGAAACTAGAAATAAGTGAGACTAGGATGCAGAGAGGGAAGAAAGAGAGGGAAATTGAGAGAAAAAAGAGAAAGAGCTACAAAAGTCAACAAGACTGATGGATATCTAATGTTTGAAGATAATCTGATTAGAGTTATAGAGTCTTTGTGTCCACATCAGGACTGACAGATGCCTGTCAATTTCACCATGCATTCTATGTGGCCCCTTTTTAAAATGTCTTCTAAGTGGTTATAATATTAATTGTCATATTTACCTTATTGACTTTTCCTTGGGATACTCTGTAATTCAAAGGCACAAAATTATTAAAGAAAACTCAAGAAGTTAAACTATACATGGCATGAAGGGAAATAATTGATGTTGAACTTTTAGAGATATTAGGAAACAAATGAACAAAGAGAAAGGAACTGTGAAAGCTTGGTTTATCTCTATAAACATAATGTTAATTAAAATTGCTTTTGTGAACTGCTTTCTGTTTTTGCCAAATTACTATGCAGGACAAATGAGTATTATTCAAATTTTTATTGTGTCAGATGAAATCAAGTTTTTCTATTTTGTTATAAGACTAAATTCCATTGATATATGTAGTATTTATAGTTTGTTTTTCACGGAGCATGGTCATCTGCCTATGATTGTTTTGTAATTAAAAAAAAAATTTATTTTCAGCTCCAAATTCTCTCCCTACCTCCACAACTCCCTCATGCACTGATAAGACAAGAAATATAATACCCATTATACATATGAAGTTATTTGCATATGATTTTTTAAAATTAGAATGAAAGTTGACAACTTAAGTTATGTATCTTTCTTCCAGTAGAGTCTAGTAGTTTTCTCACACATACAGATACATACATACATACATATATGTTGTATGTTTGGATGTATATATGTATATATAGTGGCTAGTCAGAGCTATATATGTGTATATGTATATGTGCACACGTGCACCATGTAAAGGCACTGCCACTTTCTTAATCTGAACATTTTATTTAAAGGGGCAGAAAAGCTCATTTTCTGTGAAAGTGAGACAAGCAGCTTGAGAAAAATAATTGTGTGAGAACCTGAGGGAAAAAATTGCTTTGTCCCTCCTTCTGCCTCCCCCTCCCAAAAAATGCTGGAGGAAACATGGAATTCTGAGAGGTCCATAGTGAAAGAGTAAACTCAAAAACATTGACTGACAGTTATATAGTTTTCTTTCCCAGAAACTAATCTACATATACTCTCTATAGGATTTGGAAGTGTATCACCAGGAAACTTTGAGTCAAAGAATTGATTGGTGACTGTGGGACTATTGAATATGAACTGTTAGTGTCATATCTGACAGAAATATGGATTTAGGGTTGCTCAATCTAAGTTGGAAATGAGTGATTGCACATGAGGGGCCCTGATTTGAAGTTCAGAAGCTAAATCTGAAGTTCAGGAGTCAATGATTAAAGGATTTGAGTGCCAGTGAGGGAGCGAATAAGTCAGTGAGAGAAAATGAAGAAAGATGCTGTCTTACAGAAATTCAGATGCCAGAAGCCCATGCAGGTTAGAAAGGTGATAGAATGGAACAGCTCAGAGGATGACACAAGGTGAGACCGATCCAAATATGGGGAGTTAACATGATTTGAGAAAATTGTTGTTAGGACTAAATTGGAAGAAAGGATAGTTTATTTGTTAAGACCAGCTAGGTGAGAGAAAGGCTTCCCTGCTCCTTGGTGTCCTCTGCTGCTTCAGGACAGGAAATCAATCCCTTGCAGGCTTGCCAAGTCTCTGAAAATTTGCATCACTAACCTCTAAGTGAACTTCAGCATTTCCTTTTAATTATGTAAAAGCATTATTTCTAAGAAGAAATCCATAGACTTCACCAGACTGCCAAGGAGGTCTTTGGCACCAATAAATTGAAGAACCTCTGTATAATCACTCCGGATGCATAGGAAGCCTATTTGTCCAGGTGGGCACTGGAAGTTACCTCAGCCTCTTAGAAACCCTGCCCCAGCTTCCTCTAAATCAGATACACTTCAAAGGAAGGAAACACACTTCAAAAGTCAATAGAGAACAATGGAAGTTTTGCATATTGCAGGATTCAAGAGAATTGTTTTTCAAGGAGTGTTAAACTATCTTAGAACTTAGAATAGGAAACAAGCCTAGTAGGAAGTTTAACTGACCCTAGGTTTCCGGTTGCTGTTAGCTAGAAGTACTTGACCCGGCTTCAGCAGCCTGAAGAAGCCACAGCTGTCTGCCTGGTCCAGTGGGAAAGCAGAGTCTCTGTATAGGAGTGACCTTGCCCAGCAGGTGATAAATGGTGCTGACTGTTTCTTAAAAGAGGCCAGTCTAGAACTGTGAGTTACCTTGGACACATGAGTTTCACTACTCCCATGCCTCTCTGTGAATATTTGTACCCACTCCTCTCTATGCTACCTCTCAAGATACAGGTTTATGCATGGACTCTTACATTTGGATCACTCTTGCTTTTGCCTCCCATTTAGTGGCATGCTGTGATTTTTCTTGCTTTTGCCTTCTCGTTTAGTAAATATTTAACCTTTACGAGTTATGGCTCATTTGTAGGAAGTGGAGCAGCAGAGACTCAGAAGCATATTTCCCCCATTTATGAGTTACCTGTAGGACCTGAGCTACATGGGGATCATGGCCAACTCCACCTCCGGGGAAGCCTTTTAGATCTGCCCGTGTGGACTCAGTTTGGGATGAATGAGCAAGTCCAGAAAGGGAAGAAGTGAATGATGCCATGGCGCTATGATGGTGCTCTCCCCCTCCCCCACCTCACGCCTAAAATGGTAACTTAAAGAGCAACAGAAGGTGAAGATCGTTGCGTGGGGTAGATGCGCTTTATTCTTCACACCTGTGCTCCACAGGCAACCCTCATATCACTGATGTGAAGCAAGAACAGAAGGAACACAGGGCTCAAGTCCCTTATTGTTTTTCCTTCGTCACATCCTGTGCTCCACCAGCTCTCTGCTAACCTTCCTACCTTCTCCTCTCCTAACTGACACCTGCCCCTTCCCGGTTTGGGTGACTGCCCTCCAAGTGGAGAGATAATGATTTCAACAGCTAAAGCCTTGGTGATGTCTTGGGGTAAAGGCAGAAACTACAAGTGTCAGATTTAGAAGAGGCAGGGCAGGGATTCTAAGAGGCGGAGGTGACATTTGGTGCCCACCTGGACAAATAGGCTTCCCCATCTATCCTGAGTGATTTTACAGGGGTTCTTCAACTTACTGGTGCCAAAGACCCCCTTGGCAATCAGGTGAAGCCTATGGACCTTTTCTCAGAATAATGCCTTTAAATAATTAAAGAAAAACCTAAAGTTCTATTAGAGGTTAGTGATACAAATTTTTAATTCAAGTTCACAGAGCCCTGAAATCTATCTATAGAGAATGGGTCTATGGATCACAATTTAAGACACTCTAAGACATTTGTCTGTATGCCATAGTTAGGGCTGTCCTGCCTAAAATCGAATATTTGATCACCTAAAAAACCAGACTCCTAAACTTGCGATGTAATTTTAGTCAATACAAGTTAAGCTCTCATTGAATATAGGAAGACTTTCAAAGCAGTTCTAACAAATTCCTATGATAGCACACTTGATAGAACATTCGGTGGTCAGGAGACTGCTGCTATTTATTTTATCCCATGAAAAAGTGCAATCAGTGCCACAAATGTCCACAATACCCTCCTACCTCATTCTACTTTATGTGTATAAACTAGCAGAAGTCAAATCACTGCAGTCACCTCCTTTCTAGCTAGACTGTTCTCAAATGCAGACCATAGAACTGTTTTCATTGACTTCTCTTCTGGCCTCTTTCTGAAGCCTAGGCAGTTGACAAGTAGTGTCCATTGTTTTCAAAGGAGTTGAATCTGACCTGTTAAAAATTAAAAACAAAAGCCAAAATGAGTTTTTAGAGACTCAGAGGTCTGAAGGGTTTGCTAAGAGTCCAGGTCCCTTTGCCCAGTTGTATCATTCTGTCTGCAATCCAACGTCTGGTTCTGAAGGGACACGGAAATATTGTTTTAAATCAGGCATGTGCAGTTGCTTTGGGGTGACTCACACCTCACAGTGACTCCCCCATATGTGCCTTCAGTCTAAATTGATATTCAGTAGCCATTATCAAGTTATCCATATGGGACATGAACTTCTCCCTTTGGTCATTAAGTTGTTCTTTCCTAATCTGAACACTAGTAGTGGTTTCAGAGATAAAGAGGGTGACACGCACTGGGAGGTAGAATGTTTTTAACTCATAGCATTTAGAGCTGTGGGGTATCTTAGGGATTGATCATATACTCCAATCACTTAATTCCATAAGTGGGAAAACTGAGACCCAGAGGTCTCAAGGGCATATAGTTATTAATTGGCAAGGCCAGGCCTTCTGATACCACTTTTGATATTCTTTCTATTAAATCATAGTATTTCCTCTTAGCCAGTATAAGATATTCCCTTGAAGTAAACTGGAAACTTTTTAAAAGTCTCACTTATCACAATTTTAAAAAACAAAACCCTAGAGTTATTATTTAATAAAATG
This sequence comes from Bettongia penicillata ogilbyi, assembly GCA_023548195.1. Lineage (NCBI taxonomy): Eukaryota > Metazoa > Chordata > Mammalia > Diprotodontia > Potoroidae > Bettongia > Bettongia penicillata. The sequence continues at coordinate 80,975 of JAJHZJ010000676.1, forward strand.
ACATGGTATACGAATCTGTATGTGTGTTGCTGCAGTTGGGGTTGGTTGCAAGACAAATTATGTAGCTAATTATGTAATATATTGTCTAGAAATATCAACTCCTATCATCTCCAGTGACCTAGTATCTGAAATTCCCTCTCCCGGAGAGTCATTCTCTGAGAATAAAGTTTCCATGGGTTCTTGGTAAAGTCCATAGGAAGGCCCTGCATGGACCCGACATGGTAGCAAAGAACTGGAAACAAACTATCTCTTGAGGATTGGCTGAATAAAAACTGTGGCATATGATCATAACCCCATATAACTGTCTATAAAAATGATGAATATGAGGAATTCATAGGAAGATGTTTAAGGAGAGAAATTTTTACAGAGTGAAGTAAGCAACACAAAGAAAGTCACATTCAGTGACAACAATATAAATTTAAAAAAAAAACTAAAAGAAAACTTAATGCTAAGTAATCAAAATGACAAACTTGGGCCATGAGGAAGAAATAAAGAAATGCACTTTCCTTGGTTCCTTGGAGAAGCAGGTGACTATAGCTGAAGAACATTGCACGGAACATCAGATGTGGGTCACTGGGTCTCTTGGTTTTGCCTAACTTTTTTCTTTGTTTCAAGGGAAATAGAATATTGAGGAATATAAAAAATTTGAGGAATAAATATTGAGGAAAATAAAATAATGAGGAATCTAATGGAAAGTCCTAGCAATATTTTACAGCAGAGATTTCTTCTAATAATTAATGTAATTATAATTTGAGTGGCAGTCGGAGATCCATTCAAAGCTTATTTACTCTTAACCAAACACAAAGGCCAAAACCAGTGCTAGTTCTCTCTAGTAACTGAGTATTTGGGTGTGTGTTTGGGGATGAGGAGTATGGAGGAGTGTGTGTGGGGTTTTATCAGGAAATAAATATGATACAAATGTAAAGCATTAATTTAAAATATAAAACTAAAATAAAATTTCAAAATGTACATTCTCTTAGGGAATTTGATGTACCAATCCATTAGTAACCATTGTACTCATGAACTACTTTGGGGAAGGATTGGAATAGATGGGGGTACTTCAGTGGAGGGCCTTGGTCAACTGGAAATACTAGATGCCTAGAGTAAAGGGAAGGAGGACTCAGAGGAGGTAGTGTCTTGAAAAAACATTTTAATATTTTATTGGGCAATATGTCATACACTTACCTTGGGTAAGATATCTAATGACATCTATTGGTGAATAAAAGCAATCTCCACTCACATATAGCCAAATTTACAATTCTGGCTATCAATTTGGGTATCAATAATTATCAATTTTGGTTTTTCCTTGAGCTTTATGTGTTCCCATCAAGTAGGTAAAATGTATGCCTATATAAGGTCTTATTTCTACTCTTAAATGGGTAACCTGTGGGTCATCTCCTGTCATCCTAATTTATATTTGGCCACTGGACCCACATGACTCTGGAGGAGAAAGTAAGGCTAGTTCTTTGCATGTCCATCTCTCACTTAAATCCAATTCACTTGCTAGGCCTGGCATCTTGATGTCGTGGTACTCTTTAAGAATGAAGGACAGATCACAAATGGGTAACCCTAACATACACAAAAACAAGCACAGTAGGGCAGATAACAGAAGAGTCACTTGATGGAAAAGAATATAGGTAAATACAATAAATGAAAAGAGAGGGTTACTGCTACAAAATCAAGATGGAAAAGAGCTGGTGATCCGTTAACATTAGCCAAATAAGTAGAGAACTCTTATGATAGTTATCTTAGGAAAATAACAGCTTCCTCCCTCCTAATGCCTGTGCTCTGTGCCAAAACAAAAAAGAAACATAACTGCCTGTCTCAGAAAAGTATCCATTCTTTAGAGTTTTTTGTTGGGTTTCCATATCTGTTTAACACCTGCTCATGCAGTATGGGGTGGAAAATGAATACCATTTGTTCGCACTCCATAGACTCTGATAACAGATAAAACTAACTGTAACCAAGGTACTTAGGCTCTTCAGCTGTGCTCTCAAGTAAAGATAACAAAAGGAAATGCATTCATTTGGCAAGGAGATTAAAAGACTGAAGACTGAATCAATGAAAACTAAAAGATTAGATAAAATACAAAAAGAAAGTTTGAAATGGAAAATAAACTTTATTTTTCTAGATTCTGAAAGGTTAACTAACTTTTCAAACATAACTGGTTGCTTTCATCATAGTCCTTTAACAAAGTTTTGTTTCAATGAATTCTTTAAAAAAGATTTGCAAATTCAGTGGCTTATTTTTACTCTCTCATAACAATATTATATTTTGCTGTATTGACTTGTTTAAAGCTACATTATACTAAGTGTACTCATACATGTTTCAACTGCACAATATTTCTCATTTATATTTTCATTTAAAACCTTTTCCTAATAGTGATATAGAAAAAAAGAACATTGCTTAGAGTTAGTTGATTAGCAATTGAGATTGAGAGACCAAGGGAATCTAAAACTTCTACAACAGTAGGGTTAAAAATGTCATTGTCAGATCCTTTGGCCACATTTGCATGACCTTTTTGTGATTTGTGTAGAGGATATGGAGTTCACCCATGTGTTCTACAGGGGACTGTTCTGTTCTGCTGCCCCATGCCATTTGCACCAAATGGTAAAGAATAAATAAATGTGAGTGTAAAATGCACATGTGCGGTTATCATCATTAATAAGAGCAACAGCAAGTCATTATTGATAACCTGGCACTAAACTAAAAAACTGAGGGAGCATAAGACAAGTATGTATGGTTATATAATGTAATGAATACATAGATAGGTAGACAGGTAGATGAAGGGATAGATGATGATAGATGGGTAGACAGATAAGTATATAGACAGGGAGATGGATGAATGATAGGTAACAAGTGGAGAGACAGATAGATAGATAGATAGATACAGTGATACTTGACTTCTGTCATCATCTGAGAATTCCTCCACTAAGGTCTTAATTCATGGCTTTACTGTGATATTGAGGTGACCCTAGATCCTTATTCCTTAAAGGTTATTCTAATGCGGAAGAAGTTTTGACAAACTCTATCATACTAGAAAGGCCATACTTAATGACCTAGTTAGTGATGGTCTGTATGACTGTTGCACAAGAACCAATCAAATTAATTTGGAGAGGCTCATATTAAGACCAGCTGCTTTGGCCTGAACACCAATCAAAGACCATCTTACATTATGGAGGGGTTGAGATCTATGTTGACAGAGAGCACTCAACATCCACAAAATTATATATCCTTTGAGTATTTATTGATTAATCATTATAAATCAATTTCTGCCAAAGTTCAAGTTTACCTACTTCCTCCTTTCATTCAATGATACTTTATTAAGCACTTGATTTATGTTATCTGACATGTCTCTGCATGACAGTGGTAGTAGGAAGATTATAACACATTATCCATGTTTTCAAGAATGCTATGTTCAGGGGCGGAGCCAAGATGGCGGAGTAGAAGGACGCAAGTTTACGAGCTCCGAAACCACAGCCCATAGAATTAATGTAAAAAGAGACCCCCATAACTTCTGGACCACTGAAAGGTGTACAGAAACAGAGTAGAAGAGATTTCCGTTCCAGAGAGCCCTGGAGAGCCGTACCCAGGGTCCGTCGCGCCCCGGAAAGTGGACCCCACCCCAGCACTGCCCTGGCCACAGCCCCAGAGAAGCTGACCCGAGCAAGCTTCAGGGAAGGAAGCTCTAGCAGCCGGGAAAGTCCCTCCGCCCACAGAAGCTACAGGTCAGTGAGAGAGAAGGTTGGGCTGGCGGAGGGGAGCGGAGTGTCTCCGTGACTTGGGCCCCCTCGGGAGGAAGCGTGGCGGCAGAGACAGGGGCAGGAAGCAGCAGAGGCAGAGGCATGGGCGGCAACGGAGGCAGCAGCGGCCCCGGCGGCCTGGGACTCCCCCAGCAGCAGGCAGGATCTTCATTACTGAAGGCCTCTGCATAAAGCCCCTGAGGGAACTGAGGCTGGGAGGCGGCCCTGCCTCCACCCCAGCACCAGAACTAAAGGTCACATTGATTAGCAGGTGGGCGGTGCGGAAAGCACATTTGAATCTCAGAGCCCAAGCACTAGCTGGGCGGATCTAGGTGGGGGTGGACAGGAATCTCAGAAGTCAAGTAAATGGCTGGGAAAATGCCTAGAAAAGGGAAGAAAAATAAGACTATAAAGAGTTTTTTTGAACAGATGCAAATGATCCCAACTTTCAGATCTGATGAGGAAATATTCTTGCCATCAGGGAAAGACGTGGAGGGTGGGGCCTCAGTACCCCAGACATCCCAGGGGGATGTCGGGTGGGCTCAGGCCTTGGAAGATCTCAAAAAGGATTTTGAAAAGCAAGTTAGACAGGTGGAGGAAAAACTGGGAAGAGAAATGAGAGAGATGCAAGAAAAGTATGAAAAATGGGTCAATACCTTGGTAAAGGAGACCCAAAAAAATGCTGAGGAAAATAACACCTTGAAAAATAGGCTCACTCAATTGGCAAAAGAGGTTCAAAAAGCCAATGAGGAGAAGAATGCTTTCAAAAGCAGAATGAGCCAAATGGAAAAAGAGGTTCAAAAGCTCACTGAAGATAATAGTTCTCTCAAAATTAGAATGGAACAGATGGAGTCTAATGACTTTATGAGAAACCAAGAAATCACCAAACAAAACCAAAAGAATGAAAAAATGGAAGAGAATGTTAAATATCTCATGGGAAAAACAACTGACCTGGAAAATAGATCGAGGAGAGACAATTTAAAAATTATGGGACTACCTGAAAGTCATGATCAAAAAAAGAGCCTAGACATCATCTTCCATGAAATTATCAAGGAAAACTGCCCTGACATTCTACAACGAGAGGGCAAAATAAGTATTGAAAGAATCTATCGATCACCACCTGAAAGACATCCAAAAAGAGAAACTCCTAGGAACATTGTGGCCAAATTCCAGAACTCCCAGCTCAAGGAGAAAATCTTGCAAGCGGAAATACAATCAGGATAACTCAAGATCTAGCAGCTTCTACAAGGGATCAAAGGGTGTGGAATAGGATATTCCAGAAGTCAAAGGAACTAGGACTCAAACCAAGAATCACTTACCCAGCTAAACTGAGTATAATACTTCAGGGGAAAATATGGTCTTTCAATGAAACAGAGGACTTTCAATCATTCTTGATGAAAAGACCAGAGCTGAAAAGAAAATTTGACTTCCAAACACAAGAATGAGAAGAAGCATGAAAAAGGAAACAGCAAAGAGAAGTCTTAAGGGACTTACCAGAAGTGAACTGTTTACATTCCCACATGGAAAGACAATATTTGTAACTCTTAAAACTTTTCAGTATCTGGGTAGTTGGTGGGGCCACACACACACATGTACACGCATGCACGCACACACATACACACATGCACACACATACAGAGACAGAGAGCACAGATTGAATTGAATAGGATGGGACCATATCTAAAAAGAAATTAAGGGAAATGGTGAGAGAGAAATGTAGTGGGAGGAAAGAGGGTGAAATGGAAGGGGGTAATTATATGTCATTTAAGAGGCAAGTAGGAGACTTTTTAGTGGAGGGAAAAAGAGGAGAGCTGAGAGAAAAAAAAAATCAAGAAGTTTACCCTCATCACATTTGACTAAAGGAAGGAACAAAATGCACACTCATTTTGGTATGAAAACCTATCTTACAGGATAAGAAAGTGGGGGAGAAGGAGATAAGCAAGGGGGAGAGGATGGAAGGGAGGGCAAAGGGTGGAGGGACCAATTTGAAGTCAACACTTGGGGAGGGACAGGATCAAAAGACAGAAGAGAAACAATGAGGGGCAGGTTAGGATGGAGGGTAATTCAGTTAGTGTTACACAACACGACTATCAGGAAAGTCATTTGCAAAACTACACAGATATGGCCTATATTGAATTGCCTGCCTTCCCAAAGGGAATGGGTGGGGAGGGAGGGATGGGGAGAATTTGGAACTCAAAGTTTTAGGAACAACTGTTTAGTATTGTTGTTGCTGCTAGGAAATAAGACATACAGTTAATGAGGAATAGAAAGTCATCTGGCCCTACAGGAGAAAAGAGAAAATGGAGACAAGAGAAGGGAGGGATGACAGAAGAGAGGGCAGATTGGAGATAGGGAAAATTAGATTGCTTGGGGTATTGGGGTGGGGGGAGGGGATAAAAGGGGAAAAAAAAATTTGGAACCCAAAATTTTGTGAAAATGAATGTAAAAAATTAAATAAATAAATTAATTAAATTTAAAAAAAGAATGTTATGTTCAAAAAAGGGTGATGAAACATGAAAACAGATAAATACAATTGATATGGATAGCTGATGAATACATAAAATAAGTAAAAATAATGCATTATATAATAAAAGGAACACTAGAATGTTTTCAGATAACCAGTGTTGAAAGGGTCCTTAGAGATCATTTAATACAATTCCCTCATCTTTTAGAAGAGGAAACTAAGTATCAGAGAAGTGAAAGTGGCAGAGAAAAAATTCTTTTTACTATATTATATTTGAAGAAAAAGCTGATCTTAGAGTGAGGAGATATTTGGGGCATGGATGAATGAATGGATGCACAAACAAATGAACTAAAAACTTTATTAATTTACAAAAAAACAAGAAAAATAAAGGAAGTGAGAAAATTATTCTTCAATTTGCACTGAGAGTTCATCAGTTCTCTGTATGGATGTGGTTAGTATTTTTTTCAAAATTAGTCCATTGGAATTGTCTTGCATCATACTATTAACCACAGTAGCCAAGTCTTTCACAGTTGATTATCATTGCAACAATGTTGCTACTGTGCACAATGATTTCATAATTCTACTCACTTGACTTTGTATCAGTTCACAAAGGTCTTGCCATATTTTTATGAAACCAACCCCTCATCATATCCCATAGTACAATAGTACTATCATCATCATAAACCGCAAATTGTCCAGTCATTCCCCAACTGATGAGCCTCCCTTCAATGTCCAATCTTTGCTACTACAAAAAGAATGGCTATAAATATTTTTTGTACATATAGATACTTTGCCTTTTTCTTTGATTTCTTTGGAAGATAGACCAAGTAGTGATATTGCTGGGTCAAAAGGCATATACAGTTTTATAGCCTTTTGGCATACTAAATTATTTTCCAGAATTCTGGGACCTGTTAATTCACAACATCAACAATGCGTTAGCGTACCTATTTTTCCCTCATCCACAGCATTTGTGATTTCTGATAAGTGATTTCTAATAAGAGTTATTTTCATTTGCCTTTCTCTAATCAGTAGTGATTTGGAGCATTTGTTCATGTGACTATTGGTAACTTTCATTTCTTCTTCTAAAAAATGCCTGCTCATATTCTTTGGTCATTTATCAGTTGGAGAATGGCTCTTATTTTTGTAAATGTGATTTATTTCTATACTCATTATATAATTGAGAAGTGAAGTCTTTATTGGAGAAACTTGCTGTGAAATTATGAAATTTTTTGATATTACATCATTGCCTAAGCAGCAAAATGTAGTTTATCTGATTATCTCTTTCAGTTATATCTATTTTTGCCTTTACTTTGATATCATGATGCTGCCTCTGCCTTTTTTTTTTAACTTCAGCTGAAGCACATTAGATTCTACTTCAGTCCTTTATTTGAACTTTGTGTGGGTGTCTTTCCGTTTCAAATGTTTCTCTTGTAAACAACATATTGTTGGAATCTGGTTTCTAATCCCTTCTGTTTTTTGCTTCCATTTTATAGGTAAGCTCATCCTATTTACACTTACATTTATGATTATTGTGTATTTCCCTCTATACCATTATCTTCTGTTTATTCCTCTCTTTTTATTCTGTCCCTCCTCAAAAATCTGTTCTAACCACTTCCACCCTTAATCTACCTTCCCCTTTATCATCACCACCCCCCCTTTTTATGCCCCTCCCCTCCTATTGCCCTATTAAGTTATATTTATATACACAGCTGAGAGTGAAAATATTCTTCCTTCTTTGAACCAATTCCAATGAGCCTGAGGTTCAAGCACTGCCTGCTATCCCCTCCATTTCCCCCCCATTACGAAAACTCTTCCTCACATGCCTGTTTTATATGTGAATTTTCTTTTTCCATTCAACCTCTCCCCTCTTCTTTCAGTGCTTCCGTATTTCTCATCCCTTCATTTTTTTGGAGATCGTTCCAACATAATTAATTCCTATCCATGCCCTCTGTCTATGTAAACCCATTTTAACTGTCCCAGTAATGATAAAGTTTCATCTTTCAGTGTATACAGTTTAACTTTACTAAGTTCTTTGTGTGCTCTTTCATGTTTACTTTTTAATGCTTTTCTTGAGTCTTCTGTTTGAATGTCAAATTTTTTATTCAGTTCTTATGTTTTTATCAGAAATACTTGAAAGTCTTCTATTTCATTAAGCATCAATTTTTACCCCTGTAGGGTTACATTCCATTGTTCTGAGTAGGTGATTCTTGTCCTTTTGTCTTCTGAATTATCATATCCAAGCATTCTACTCTTTTTACATGGAAGCCACTAAATCTTTTGTGCTGATCCTGAAGTTGGCTACATGATATTAGAATTGTTTCTTTCTGGCTGCTTGAAGTGTTTTCTCCTTCACCTGGAATCTCTGGGATTTGGCTATAATATTCCTGGAGGTTTTCATGTTTAAATTTTATTTATTTATTATTTTTAGTCTTCAACATTCACTTCTGTAAGATTTAGAATTCCAAATTTTCTCCCTCCTTCCCACCCCAAGATGGCATGCAATCTGATATCGACTCTACATATTCATTCTTATTAAACATATTTGGTCATGTTGTAAAGAAGAATTAGAACTAATGGGAGGAACCATGAGAAAGGAGAAACAAACAAAAAGATAGAAAGAGCAAATAGTATGCCTTGATCTATACCCAGACTGCACAGTTCTTTTTCAGGATGTGGACAGTATTTTCCATTATGAGTCTTTTGGACTTGTCTTAGATCTTTGCATTGGTAAGAATAAGTAAGTCTATCAAAGTTAGTTATCACACAATGTTGCTATCACTGTGTACAATGATCTTCACTTTGCATCAGTTCATGTAAATCTTTCCAGGTTTTTTGGAAGTCTACCTGTCCATCATTTCTTATGGAATAATAGTATTCCATTACATTCATACAACACAACTTGTTCAGCCATTCCCCAATTGATAGGCATCCCCTTGATTTCCAGTTCTTGGCCACTATAAAGAGAACTGCTATCAATATTTTTGTACATGTGGGACCCCTTCCCATTTTTATGATTTCTTTGGGATACAGTCCTAGAAGTTATATTGCTGGGTCAAAGGGTAGACAGTTTTATAGCCCTTTGGCTATAAATTGCTCTTCAGAATGGTTGGATCAGTTTACAACTTCACCAGCATTAGTGCTCCAATTTTCCCTCGTCTTCTCCAACATTTAGCATTTTCCTGTTTTTGTCATGTTAGCCAATCTGAGAGGAGTGATATGGTACCTCAGAGTCATTTTGATTTGCATTTCTCTAATCAATGGTGATTTATATATATATTTATATTCATTTCACCATATGACTATAAATAGCTTTCATTTCTTCCTCCAGAAATTGCCTGTTCATATCCTTTGACCTTTTATCAATAGGGGAATAATTTGTATTCTTAGAAATTTGATTCAGTTCTCTATATATTTTAGAAATGAGGTCTTTAACAGAGACATGGGTTATAAAAGGTCCTTCCCAGTTTTCTGCTTCCCTTCCAATCTTGATTGCATTGATTTTGTTTGTGCAAAAACTTTTCAATTTAATGTAATAGAAGTTATCCATCTTGCATTTCATAGTGTCCTCTGTCTCTTGTTTGGTCATAAATTCTTACAGGTAAGCTATTCCTTGCTCTCCTAGTTTGTTTATATCATTAGCTTTTATATCTAAATCATATACCCATTTTGACTTTATCTTGGTATACAGGGTAAGATGTTGGTCTATGCCCAATTTCTGCTGTAATATTTTACAGTTTTCACATCAGTTTTTGTTAAAGGCTGAGTTCTTATCACACACTAGAACTAGAAAAAATGATGACAAAGTTCATCTGGAAGAACAAATAATCCAGAATATCAAGGGAAATAATGAAAAAGAAATGCAAGAGAAGGTGGCCTAGCTCTATCAGATCTTAAATGGTATTATAAAGCAGCAATCACCAACACTTCTTTGTACTGGTTAAGAAAAACAAGTCGATCAATGAAATACTTTAGGTACACAAGACACAGTAAGTAGTCAATGACTACAGTAATCTATTGTTTAGTAAACCCCAAAACTCCAGCTTGTGTTGTTCCAGATGAATTTTGTCATTATTTTTTCTAGTTCTATAAAATAATTTTTGGTACATCAATAAGTAAAATAATTTAGGTAGAACTGTCATTTTTATTGTATTAGTTCGACCTACCCATGACCATCTGATATTTTTCCAGTTATTTAGATCTGACTTGATTTGTGTGAAAACATTTTGTAGCTGTGTTTATATAGTTCTTGCATTTGTCCTGGCAGGTAGACTCCCAAATATTTTATAATGTCTACAGTGACTTTAAATGGAATTTCTCTTGGGCTTTGTTAGTAATATCTATATCTATATACATACATATATATATATATACACACATATATGTATATACATATATATACATATATATATATATATATATATATATATATATATATATAAATGCCACTGATTTATGTGGGTTTATTTTATACCTTGCAACTTTGCCAAGTTGTTTCAAGTAGTTTTTCCACTTGGTTCTCTAAGTATACCATCATATCATCTACAAAGAGGGATTAAAAAACCACAGGCTGTTAATTTTCTTTTCATAAGTTTATTGCATCATCTCATTTCCTTTCCCAATTTTCTCCCTACAGCTCTTATTTCTTTCTTTAGGTTTTTCAGGAATTCTGGTTGTGCTTCAGTGCAATCAGCATTTGTGAGGCTTTTGTAATGTTTCCACATTGCTGCCTTTTTTGAGTTTATATTGTAGTCTTCTCTGCCACTGTTTTATATGATTAAATTCTTTTCTACTGTTGTTTGCTAATTTTTCCAGGCTACTTTTTTTACTTTGAACTTTATGTTAAAGTTGGGCTCTGCTCACCTGGCAGTGGGAAGGCACTGTCCCAAGCTTCGGGTGTTTTGTGCTGCTGTTTCCAGAACTAGTTCTAGGGGTCTGTAAGTTTTAGGTGTTTCCAAGATGGTGTTTTTCTGGAAGAGGTATAATCATTGCTGTCCTCGTCTGCACTCTGGTCTTTACCCAGGAAGGGCCCATGGTCCCCTCCAGACACAAGCACTAATGCTCTCTTTGCCTTGAAACTGTTACCAAAGCCCCTGCTCCTTTGTGTCTGACTACCAGCACTCCTTTCCACCCTGGAACTGTGACCCACAACTTTGTATAAGAAATAGAGTTGCCACTCAGCGTGAGCTGTATCCAGCGCCAGCAAAGGGTCCTCTGTAATTTCTTTCTGAGGAGTTGTCTGACCCCCTCACTTTCTCTGGGCTGAGAGCTCCTGAAGTTTCTGCTGCTGAGGCTGATGTTGCCTCCCATCGTACAGCTCCAGACAGACCTCTACCAGACCTCCACCCTGGTGTTACAGACTTCCCCTGCCTACTTCTTAAGTTTCCTTAGGCTGGAAAAATATCTCATCCCAACTCTTTGTTGACTCTGGTGCTCCAAAAGTTAATTTGAGGAATTATTCTAAAGTTGTTTGGAGGGGAATATTAGGAGATTCAGCTGGGTGACTGCCCCAATCTGCCATCTTGACTCTGCCCCTTCCCCCATATGAAGCATTTTACAATCAAGATTTAATATGTGAACATACTAAGGTGGTCTTCTTTTGAGTAGGATCTGGTCCTTGAGTCTTTGCTCCAGTGACATTTATTTAATACTTCAAAGGGCAATGTTTCCATCATAGTTGTTAGAAAATTGTTTTAGATAGAATTCAGTAAATCTCCCTGTCAATATGGTAGTCCTTATCAGTATTTATTTCTTCTGGTATTTCCAAACAATCATGGAAACATTTATCATTTTATCATAAATGAATCATTTATCTTTGAGACAAGTGCCTTTAAGGTAACTGAAAAATCTTCTACCATACTTACTTGCTTTGAGTTGTCATGTTCCTGTCTTCCCTCGTGAAGCTTTGGAGGGAAATAAGGCCAATTTTGCACCTTGGCCACTGGGGCTTCCCTTTCTGATTCCCGGCTATCCTTCCTACCTCTGTCCCCCGGGTATTACAGTGGCTTCAAGGCAACCAGAATGAGCAAACATACAGGCTGACACAAGCAGAGTGTTGTTTGTTCAATATTTTTTTAAGTCCTACAATCCCTTGGCTTTCTGAATCAATCCCTTGATAGGATCCACTCACCCCAAAGCAACATGAGGGCGGAGTGGGGATGCAGGGAGGGGGCACAGAGTAGTTTTTTTTCCTATCAAAAGGGTTAAAATGGAGGAAGGCATGAATACATCTGATTTCAATTTCCTTAGGTATTCAATTCCCTGCTAGTGTTTGGAAAAGCCTTTTTACCATGTTTTAAAGCATTCTTTTCTGGCCTTTGTATTTCCATGATTTCATTATAAGAAGGGAGCTGGTCACAGACGCCATTCCTTTGGCCCTTTCTCTGTCTCTGTTTCATTTTCCCCTATCCACTGGGAAATGAGACAGCTGACGTTCATGAAATACAAACAGGATGTGCCTCAAGGAGGCTGGGCTGTTTCCTGACTCTTCTGTCAGAAAGTTAATCAATCAGTGAGTGAACAAGCATTTGTTAAAGCTTCTTTTGCGTCGGGGATTGTGCTAAACTTTGGGGACATAGAAAAAGGAAAAAAATCTCACAATTTTTACTCTCAAGCAGCTAACCAGATCTAACAGGAGGTTCTAACAGGAGAGACAACATGTGAATGTCTATAAGATACAATTTATATTAAGAATAGATGGAAAGCAACTCCAGAGGGAAGGCACCAGCAAAGGGGTGGGATCAGGAGAAGCCTGCACACCTCTTAAAGCTTGTTTGCATTAAGTCTAGATGGTAATCAGAAAAGCTAGGAAGTGGACATTAGGAGGGAGAAATTTCAAGCATTGGAGCATGAAGTCAAGGGATGGTTTGATGTATGAGAAGCAGGAGGTAGGCAACTGTAACTGTATCATAGAGCATGTGAAGGAGTACAAGAAGACTGTTTAAGTAGGAAGGGGCCAAATTGTAGAGGACTTTAAGTGCCAAAGTTGATCCTGGAGGCAACTAGGAGCTATTGAAATTTACTGAGTGAAAAAAAAAATCAAAGGACCAACACTATATATTTCACTAACACCAGTGAAATCATGGATCCCTAGAGGTGCAAACTATATTGTGTTCAGATATAAACAGGCAGTATCTTTGAAAAGGTAAATAAAACTGATAAATAAATCTGAAAAAAAAAAAAGGAAATCCAGCATGTGGGGGAGAGAGTGGGGTGACATTATCAGACCTGTGCTTTAGAAAAATCATTTTGACGTTGAATGGAGGATGAACTGGAATGGGGAGAGAGACTTGAAGCAGGGATGCCAATAGAAAGCTATTGCAATAGTTCAGGTGAAAGATAGTGAATACTTGTACTATGTGGTTATGCAAATGAAGAGAAGGTATATATTGGAAGGCTGGTGATATGGTGAAAGTAGAAATGATAAAAATTTGACAGCTAATTATAAATGTTGGGTGAGTTTGAGCAATCAGGCTAGGAGGCAATCAAGATTGAGAGCCTGGGTGACTGGCTGATCAGTAGACCTTTGACATTAATAGGACAGGAGGGAAGTCAAGAGACTTTGGTGGGGGATGGAGATAATGAATTCAGCTGTAGAAGTATTTGTTTTGAGATGCCTAGGGGAAATCCAATTAGAGATGTCTAGAGGTCATTTGGAGATATGAAACTACAGTTTAGAAGAGATTAGAGGTACATATATACCCCAAAAGTCATCTGCATAAATGATAATTGAATCTATGACAATAGAATTTGGTAGATCACTTGAGCTTGAAACTTGTGAGTTGTATTTTGCTAAGCCTTTATCAGATGTCCCATTAAGTCCTATACCAATATGGTGAAATTCTGGGAACAGGGGACCATGAAGCTGCCTAAAGTGGCTCTAGGTCAGAAATAGAGCAAGGCAAAGCTCCCATGCCAAACTTTTAATTGCATTGACTTGTGAGTGACTGATGCACTTCCAACCTGGTAGGAATAGGAAATCCCAATAGCAAAAAAAATATAAATATAAATAAAATAAAAATAAAAACACATATACAAAAAGATATAGATTAAAACAGAAGGGGCAGAAAGAATCATAGACAAGTAGAACAGCTTTGAAAGTTAAATGTTGAATATATTTTATATCTAAAAGAAAAAGACGCTAGCTACACATAATAGACACACAGTTTTAGGTACAATCTTCTATGACATTAGATAGATAAATAATGACAGTCATAAATACACAGACATTTAGATATAGATATGGAAATGTCTATTTTATTTATATTTGTTTTATTCCGAACAAAAAAAAAAAACAACCAAAATCTGCCAAATTTAGAGTCAGGAGATTCAGTTTCAAATCTCTGCTCTATACCTTACCTGGGTGATCTTGGACAAATCACTTCACCTCTCTCCAGCTCTGTAAAATGAAGCTGTTGGACTAGACAATTGCTAAGATTTCTTCTAGATCTAAATACATGATGTTTATTCTTACATCTATTCCTAGATAATCTAAATGAAAGGATACCAAACTGTAGACTATAAAGCCTTCGAGAACCTAGGAGTTTGTACAAGGGTATCATGATTCCATATTTAGAATAAAATATTGTGATTTTTTTAATTTAGTTCAAACATATCATGCAAAATGATAGCATAAGGAGGAAACTTACATGCTAGAGATTGAAGAAATAATATTACATATTGGTCATATTTTCAAATGTATAAATAGATTCTCACAATTAATAAAACCTGAATTCATTTAAACCCATTACTGGATTCAGAGTAGCTTTTTGTCATCATTTTTCCTAATCTATGAATAATAATAATATGACAACTCTATGAGGGGGAATGCATTGCAATTTTAAAAATTTAGAAAAGATTCTCATACTTGAAAAGCATGATCCTAAATTTTCTAGACTGAAGGTATGCTATTGAAATTCAGCTTTGATTGTGATGTCAGAATAATAGGGAAGGACATGTTTCTGATAGCTTGGTTTTTTTTTACCTTAAATTTATTTAACATTATTATCTCATAACAAACTGGCAGATAAGTTATTTCCTAGTGGTATGTATGGTAGTAAGGAGAAAGTGGAATTCATTTTTTAGGGTATTATGCTTAGTGGACGACTGGAGGAGAGAGCAGGGCTGATGACTGTGCTGCGCTGCCTCACTTAAACCTAATCCACAAGTCAAGATATCATCCTTGTGATGCCACTCCTCTCTTTGATATTTGATATTTAGCATAAAAAATGCTAAGTAGTATCCTAGGTTCCCAAATCAATACTTCTCCTTAAAGTTACAGTGCTGGACTTTGTCTCGGTAAGCTGGAGCCTCCGTAAGTCTCAGTAAGCTGAAAGTCTCCTTTCTTTTACTCATTTTACTTCCCACCTAGAGGGCATTTAAGGTTAGGGTTAGAGAGCCTGATTCCCCATATAACGTCCACCAATGATCTTAATGCAATCCAAGTCTCCTGTTGCCCTCTTTCCCAAGCTAGATGCCAGTCAACAGCTCGTATAAGCATAGGTATCAAGAAGCCCAATTTTTAAAACTTTTTAACAGTCCCCAAAGAAAAGCCCTGTAGGGCTTTCACATACTCAATCCTTACCACATAACATTTGTGGCTTCTTTTCCAAATGAGGCCAATGACCACTAGAGGCCCTCAGAGACCAGAATTCTGAATGAATACTTTCCTGGGAGGAGCCGTTGGCAGCATCCCTGGCCCAAGGACAAACGTGGGAATGATTAATCATCCTACATGGTCACCACTGGAACATTGAGCATTTTACAATGGGTTTGCTCTTTGGACTTCATGTATGTATTGTGGTATCTTGACATATGCTGGCATTGAAATCCCCCATTAAGCCCTGTGGATGGGTGTTCACTTTCCCATCTTTGTGTGTGTGTGTGTGTGTGTGTGTGTGTGTGTGCTTATCTATTTGTAAGGGCTCTTTCAGGTCCAGCGATCTGTAGGTAGTTCTGTTTCCTGTGGCACCGATAGCCCTTGTTGACAGGCAGCCAAGGACTGGCAGTGTCTTCAGGAGGGGCCTTTGTGCCAGATACATACATGCCCCTAGCCTGGGAAATCTCATGCTGCATTTTGATTCGTTCTGTCAGTTAGGCCTCCAGAGCTCTAGAGATCTATGTGAATTCTGCCAAGAGGAATTTTGCAGAACAAGAAGAAACAGCATAGCCCTGCTCCTTCCCACAACAGAAATAAAAGAATACCAGACAGAAGGAATGATTAGGAAATCCAGGGAGACACAATAGTGGATCACTGTTCCTTCCAGTCCAAGACCATGTAGTCATCCCATAGATAAATGACGAATAGTGGGCTTGTACCTCTGTCTGTTCTAACCACAAAGAACAAGCACAGGCTAAACCCAGGCTCAAGGGAGCAGAGCAGAGACTCTAGACTGGAAGGAAGGGTGAGCCTACAACTCTGAAAGCGTAGGTGGTAGAGTACTACACCTTGAGTTTGGAAGACCAGAGTTCAAATCCAGCCTCAGACATATACTAGCTGGGTAATCTTGGCCGAGTCATTTAATCCTTCTTTGCTTCAGTTTCCTCAACTGTAAAATGGGGATAATAACAACATGTACCTCACAGACTTGTTGTGGAGGACGCAATGATACAATATCTGCAAAAAAGGGCTTAGCAGAGTATCTGGCACATAGACTTTCAAAGATTTAAGAACTCTGATCAATGCAATGACCACAATTCCATAGTATCAATAGTGAAGCATGTTACTTACTGCTTGACAGAGAAGTGGTGAATTCAGGATGCAAAAAAAGGCATATATATTTTTTTAAGATGGTCAGTGTGGGAATTTCTTTTGTTTGAAAATCCATATTTGCTACAAGGCTTCCCTTATTTCTCTTTTCAAGGGAAAATTCCATTTTGAATAAAGGGGGATTTGACCAGAAAGTTCCCACCCAAATTATGATTCAATTTGAGGGCCACTTCCTTAAGACAGTGTTCCTGGAACTCAGTGGGAGAAGATAGGTTCTTTAACATCAGGTATCAAGGGGATAAGAGGAAAAGAAAAATAACTTTTGTTAATTGGGAGGAAAAGTAAAATAAAAAAAAATCTTCAGTCTGTCACTGTTGTAGGTCTCCTCCCATGGGGATGGTCATTGGATGGATATATCATGATAGACCAGATGAACTATCCACTGGAGAAGTGTAATATTAATGGTTTAATGATTCCCAAGGGAAAGTCCAAGCTCTAACGCAGATAATCTCTTGCCTAAAGGTGCCATGTTAATGAATTCCCTGGTCTGTACCCCTAATCAATCAGTTTAGTCAACAAGCAGTTATTGTTCATTATGTGCCAGACACTATGCTAGGTTCCAGAAATATAAAGACCCAGTGAAATAGTCTGACCTCTCAAAGGTTTTGTAATGTCTCAGGGCTGTCGACATGGGGAAATTATATTTATACATACATAATACATATACATATGTATATATGTACACACGTATCTATATGCTTATATATGCCAACACATAATGATATATACTATATTTGATTTATATCACATATATTGTACATGTTATATATAATATTTCTCCTGTATTTATTTTATATCTGTTTTATGTATATATTATACACACAGTTATCCAATCTACATTGTGAGGGCTAGGGTCACAACATCCCTATGATCTGGAAAATTAATGTAAAATTTTTTGACCCTCCCTTTGTACCATAGAAGGTCTAAATTTTTTCTTATTCTTTTATGGGATGTTTACAGAGGCTTATTATAAAATTTGGGTTGATGTTATACACATATATATGTATATGTATGTATATATATATATATATATATATTATGCATTTCTAAGTTTCTAAACTTTTTCTGTATCATCCACTGGCCTTTGCATGTTCTCTGCTGCTTTCACAAAACTCCCCCAAAATTCTCATTTAATTTTTTATGCTGATTTGTGATATATTAAAACTATGATGGGGAAAGTCATGATGTAGAAGGGATAACTGTATATACCATAACACATATCTATATACATTCACATTATATATAACATACATATATGTGTATGCATACATATATACATGCATACATGTATATATATTTATATATAGATCTGTCTATCTATCTTTCTCTTTTCAAGGGAAAATTCTGTTTTGAATAAAGGGAGAGTTGACCAGAAAGCTCCCACCTAAATCCAATCTTATGATTCAATTTGAGACTCACTTTCTTAAGACATTGTTCATGGAACTCAGTGGGAGAAAGATAGGTTCTTCTACATCAGGTATCAAACACAAAATGCTCTGGCAGCCCTCTGTGCCAGCAACACCCCCCGTATAAAAGAACCAGATTAAAATATAATTGGAAAATATTTAATAAAACAAATAAAATAGAATAAAATGTTAATTTATGGTTTTCTAAGGCACTATGCTATCAGCAGCCCCCATTTCTACTTGAGTTGGGCATCCCTGTTCTGCATCACCACTTGAATTTCAAATAGCTAGAGGGCAACTAGGTTTTAGCTATAATTTAAAAATTGCTAGACAGGCAAACTTCTCACAGTAGAAATTAAATCTCCCTTAGAAATTAAAACCTGTGCAAACCTTTTGATTTTCTAGAAGACATGCACACAGTCACAGAACATGTACATATTATGGTACATGAATATAATGGAATTTTTTTTTTACTATAAGAAATTATGAAATTGATGGTTTCAAAGAAAACTGGGAAGATCAAGAGGTGCTTAAGTAGAGTGAAACGAGTAGATATAGGAGAACAACACATACAATGACAACAAATTGTAAAGAAAAACAATTTGGAAAGACTTTTGAACTTTGAGCAATGCAAGAATGGTGGCATAAACCATGATGCCAGAGGATTAAAGATAAGGCAAGTTACCTGCCTCCTGCCAGAGAGGCGGTGGACTTAACATGTAGAATGATAAATACACTTTTGGATATGGCCACTGTGGGTATTTGCTTGGTTGAACCGTGCATATTTATTATGAGGATTTTATGTATGCATTGGAATAGCAACAGCAATGAATAGCAGCCAGGCTGGACCTAGAGTCAGAAAGACCTGAGTTCAAATCCAACCTTGGACTCTTACTAGCTATGTGATCCTGGGCTAGTCACTTAACCTCTATCTGTCCCAGTTTCCGCATCTCTAAAATACAGACCATAATAGCACCTACTTCCCAAGCTGGTGTGAGGATGAAATGAGATATTTGTGAAGCACTTTGCAAGCCTTATAGTAAATGATAGTTATTATTAATAATGAACTGATAAACAAATCACAAAAACACAGCACAGAAAAACTGGAAGCTGGAAAGTAGGCTAAACACTTGAATTCAAATACCTTCCATTATTTAGAATTTGCTTGAACTGATCCCCCACATGAGTGCACACATTAGTAATTAGCAGTAACAGTACAGATAATTGCGTTCTCCCACCATTAATCATGAACATTGACACTGTGCCCGAAGTCAGGGTACACATACACAAATACAAATATTAATAAAGAAATATATATTAGAAATAAAAATATATTGAAATTGATAACTATATAAATGTATCCTCTTCTCTCTACTCTTTTATGATGGACTGTTCATTAGAGGCAGCTTGGTGATGCTATAGTTATGAAGTTGGAGTAAGGAAGACTTCAGTCCAAATCCCTACCAATTCTTCTGAGGAATGGTGGTAGCCAGAACTTTGAAGACCTACTTGCCTCTACTGCAGACTTTGAAACATCAGCCTAGTATGAGAATCATTTCATCTTATCTCAGGGATTCCCAATACCTTGGTGCTCTGAGACACTCCTCCCACTTTTTCTGTTTCCTCAGCTGTTTATAGTTGACATCACCCTTGCTTAGAGGAGACCTGTTCACGTAGCCAGGATCGCAAACTCTCGCAAGCCCAGTCTCAAGTCAAGTCAACAAGCATTTATTATGTGCTTACCATCTGCCAGACATTATGCTAAGCACTCGAATACAATCACAACTTAGAAAGACAGCCCTTGTCTTGGAGGAGCTTAGATCCTAATCAGGAGATAGAGCATAAAAGGAAGTACAAAAGGCTTGGAGGATAGCAGGTGGTGGGAGATAGATGAAGGTACCTGGCACAGAGGCATTGTGGTCTGAGCAAAGAATCAGCAGTTCAGCCTGGAGAGGAATGAAGTCTCCCCTTAAAACTCCCATGCTGGCTAGGTAAATCTCCAGATGCCAGTCAGAGACAAATCTATCATCCATGGTAGCAGGAGGAACTGCCATACTTTTGCCCCTCTTTCACTTTCCCAATCTCCCCTGCTGTGTTCTGACTTCATAGGCATGTGACCTGCAAGCTGAGTGAGTACGCTGTGCAGTGTGGTTAAAATTCATCAGATGTGTGCTAAAATCTAGGGACACTCTGTTCAAAGGATTCCCCTGATCTTTCAATTTATTTACTCTGACAAAAAAAAAAACAAAAAGAAATAAAGGTGGTCTGCTATGACATTTCTCAATGAAGCCATATTCACCCTTTTAAAATCTCTATTTCCTTTTTAGAAGTTCATTATCTCTTTAATAATAGATTCTAGAATTTTCTCAGAAATCAAAATCAAGTCCACCGGCTTGCAGGTTCTATTCTCTCTTCTCTCTCTCTCTCTCTTTTTAAATCAGGAAAGTATCTATTTTGCCCCATGGTTAGTTTTCCTGGGGGCTCATGAATGAGAACAGTTGTCCTAGGTGCTATATACAAATGAAAAAAGTAGAGTTCAGAAATAGTGTCTTACACAAAGTCACACAGCAAAATGGCAAGAAAGATTCAAGCTCCTATCTTCTGAATTTTGACTCAGTGTCATTTGTATTCCATGAAGTTGTCTCTGAAAAAGGAAAAAGAGTTTTGAATCAAAGTTGTGTTGGATTGTGTTGGAGTGGATTGTTAAGTTTTCAATGCGAGCATTTACACTTGGAAATCAGCATATGTTACACACACGGAGATTGGATTGATGGTTTTATTGATTGTCTAGTCTTAGAAAATGGTGGAGAAAATTTTAATAATGCAGAATAACTGGAGGAAGAATATATCCTCCCTTTTTGTCTCTCTCCCCCATTTCCCCCCTACCCCCCAAGGATACAGTTCTTAAACATTTGCAAGCATATAACTGGTTGCAACCATGTTTCTCATCTGCTCAGGGTTACAGCTAAATAAAAGCAAGGAGATATAAGAATGCAATAGCAATAAGACTGACTTATAAATGCTGAAGGGTAGTCTGTGGTCAGTTATAGTAGGCACTTAAAATAGCATTTGGTTGATGAATGAATAAATGAATCTAAGATCCTCATATTTAGAGCTCAAAGAGACCTCAACTATTACAAAACCCTATATAGATAAGATATACCCAATATAGATAAGAAAGTCAAGACCTTGGGATGTAAGTGAATGAGCACACATAGGCAGCACCAACCAAGTAATCAGTAAGCATTTATTAAGCTTCCTCTACATGCCAGGCATTTTTCTAGGTGACAGTAATACAAAAACAAAAATGGAAAGTCCAGATTTTCTAATGCTTGCTGCATTCTATTGAGAGCCAGTCTCTCTCTCTCTCTCTCTCTCTCATTTTATATAAAGATATAGATATACACATATATGTGTGTATGTATATATATATACACACATATATCAATATACATATTCGCACACATATATATATTCACTGTTACATATATACATACATCCATGCATAAAAATACAAAATCAATTGTTTCTATACTATCAAAGGAATGAAATGCTAGTAATAGAATTTAAACACACCTAACAAACCAGTTGTGGAGAGTTGGGATATGGAGAAGATATTTATTAAACCATATAAATCTTCTAACTTACAAGGCTAGAACTTCCAGTAAATTTAAATCTCCTGTCAATTAATCAACTGATAGATACATATTAAGTACCTGCTATACGCCCTGCATTCTGTTAGGTACCATGGAGCAACACAGGAAAAAAAGGGATACTCAAGATTATTCAAAATAAACTCCAACAATTTTGGAAGCGTGGCTCGAATTAGAGCTCTTCTTTTGTTCATGCTGATAGAAGTCTTTCTGTAACCCAACCAGCCCATATTACTACTGCCATTATTGTTAACAATTATGTGATACTAATTCAAAGACCCTGCTGGCTAGAAATGACCTGATATGTAGCATCAAAACTTTAGCATTAAAAACTGATAAGAAGGAAAATACTACGCTGGAAACAAGCGTAGGGATTATTTATTCCTGTGTTCTGTTTGTTCCTAGACCCATAATTTCATGATTGAGGAGCTCTACTGATAAATATAGCTCTTGCTGTTTTACATCTTGGTCTAAGTGATTTGCCAATAGAGTCAGCATGTGTTAGCGTCAAGTTCTAGAAACTCTTCCTGACTCCACAGACTACTTCTGTCCCATCCATTGTGCCATCCTGCTTTGCCTGTGCAATGAAAAGTCAGTCCTATCTTGTAGGAATCAATGAGTCTTTATGAAATGATACCTTTTTGGTTGTCGTTGAGTTGTTTCAGTCGTGTCTAACAATTCCTGACCCCATTTGGGGTTTTCTTGGCAAAGATACTGGTGTGGTTCGCATGTCCTTTCCCATTTCATTTGACAGATGAGGAAACTGAGGCACAGTGATAAGTGACTTGTCCAAGATCACACAACTAGTAAGTGTCTGAAGCCAGATTTGAACAGAGAAAGAGGAATCTTCCTGACTCCAGATCCAGCACTCTAACCACTGTACCATCAAGCTACCCATTTGCCAGTATTAATGCTTTATAATTTTGTGAGGGGATTTCAATTTGAAAAATAAAACACCCATTTTACAGGCAACAAGGTGATGTAGTGGGCAGAGTGCAAGATCTCGAGTCAGGAAAATTTGAGTTCAAGTCTGGCTCAGACACAGTTGCTGTGTGACCATGGGCAAATCACTTAATTTCTGCCTTGCCTCTGTTTCCTCTTCTGCAAAATGGGAACAATAATAGCACTTCCTCCCAGGACTGTTGTGAAGACAAAATGAGAAAATATTTGTAAGGCACGTTGCAAATTTTAAAGCAGAATATAAATGCTCGCTATCATCATCATTATTATAATCAACACCAGTTAGCCAGTTTTTGAAACAGATACCAAAATCTGCAAGAGAAATAGCTTCCTAGTGCCACAAAGGAAAAATATCAAATATAAATGCGATAAGGCATTAGATAATGCACTAAAACCAACAATATTTATTTCCTCTCTAGGGGGATGCAATAAGAAAAAGTTCCTGAAGTTTATTGAGGGAAAGAGACACATGCTAGTCTGGTAGAAGTTATTCTGTCAATATTCAGAATACAAGGAAATCACAGAAACTCCCCCCACCCCCAAATAGAATTTTGTTTGTATTTCTACTTGCCCTCTACCAGGAGCAACCTAATAAGATTAAAAAGATTTTTAAAAAGGCATCCTGTGACCTAAATGGCATTACTTTAATAGGAATATTAAAGCTAAAAGTAGAATTTTTTTAAATGGGACATTTTCAGCAAAGAAACTGTGCAAAGCAGAGAAGTAGCCCACTCATAATTCACTTGGATTTTCAAATATGGCTTTTGTTCTCCAGCTAGGCTAATCCAATGATCTCTGAGCCGAAGCCTGTGCAAAAGGAACACAAGATGGCTTTGCATCAGTTTCCCAAACTAATTTGATTCTAGAACGCATTTGTTTCTGAAATTTGTGGGTAAATCCTATAAATGCTAGTGGGAGGGGAGGAGTCAGACTGGGTTAATGTATTACCCTAAAGGTAAAAGAGTCTTCCAGGGATGCTACTTTGTATTAATTTGTATTTATTTACTTTACATTTCTACTGCATTTAAGTGTATATATCCTTCTTGTTTTTCCAGTTAGAATGTAAGCTCATTGTTTCATTCTTTGTACTTGAGTCCACAGTGCCTTGCACATAGTTAGAAATGCACCTGACATCAAATCTCAGTATCAAGGCAGTCTTTATTGGGAAAGTCCAAAGGATGGACACACTGGCCAGAAGTGGGCTCTGCTCCTCTTCAGGAGGAGAGAGCACCGAATACAGACGTAAGAAGGCTTTTAAGCAGTTAGCTTCAGACGGTTCCTCCTTCAGACACCAGACCCATCCAGCTTCTTCTGGGTTGCAAATTTCCTTATACTCCCCTCCCATGTTTCCCCTTA
The DNA here is from genome assembly GCA_023548195.1 of Bettongia penicillata ogilbyi. Classification (NCBI taxonomy): domain Eukaryota; kingdom Metazoa; phylum Chordata; class Mammalia; order Diprotodontia; family Potoroidae; genus Bettongia; species Bettongia penicillata. Next base: position 105,322 of record JAJHZJ010000676.1, read on the forward strand.
ATATGTATAAGCATGTAGCCCCCACCTCATCATATATTGCATGTTCAAAATGGTGGCCATCTCCGCCCTTAAGGTGTGTCATTTAATATTAATGAAGCTTATTAAGCATGCACAGTTGCATTGTATCCTGGTTGCCTAGTTAGCCCTGACCAGTTTGAGCCGGATTGGCCTATATCTTGATTTTGAGGTTCAAGCAAAACTACTAACTTTGATTGGCTGCAGGCACCTGCAAGGATATGGCTTTCTTTGCATCAGAATCACCTACGGGTGTAGAACCCACATTTTTGGAGACTTAACCCTTGTCTAACTCTCACATAGTAAGCATATAATTCTTGCTGAGTGACAGATATTGCTGCATGTAAGACTTCAATTCAACTCATTAAGTATTAAACTCCTACGATCATAGTGCCAGGCACTATGATAGCATCTGGAGAAACAAAGGCAAAAATAAAAACAAAAAGCACTAGGCCCTGTGGTAATTTGTGCTGCTACAATATATAAACATATTAGTAAATACAAGAGAATTTATGGTCGGACAGATTAATAACAATGAGGGAGATATGGAAAGGCTAGCCTAGACAGGACTTGGAGCAGCAGCTGAGTCTGGCAGGAAGCTAAGGCTTTTAGGAAGGAGGCAGTTTCAGGCTTAGGATACAGCCTGTAGGGTAAAAAAGAGCAACAAATGACCCAACAAACCAGAGTGGTGAATGTTCAGGGAACAGCGAGCATAGCAGGTCAATCTGACTAGAACAGAGAGTGCATGGAGGAGAATGCAAAGTATTTTAATGCATGTGTACTTTTATATTTAATTTTTTGGGGGGAGAAATATAACAACTCCAAATCTTCTCACAAACTCAACGTATTCCTTAGAACACGAGTGTTCTTTGAAACGTTTCAGGAAATACTGGCGTAGGAGTTTTTCATGATATGCCAGTTGGTAAAGGAAAATGGAAGTCCCCTCAGTCCTTCCTTCCCAAGTCCAGTATATATCCTAGTGAAGCTGTATGGTGACTATTTAGAAATTGCTCAGGGTGCAAACATATTTAGGGGATATATTCCATGAGGATGACATGAAGAAGCTGAGAGGAATAGCTCACACACTAGATGAGAAAATCAGCATCCTCAATGATTTCAACAGCTTAGATAATAAAATGAAATTTAATGGTATAAAATATAAAGTCTGACACAGGGTAAAAAAAATTTTTTTTAAATAAACAAATCTGTCTAGAATGGGAGAAAGTGTGACTGATTAACTTCCTGTGACTAACTTCCTGGTACTTCCTGTGAAAAGTATCTGTCATGGACTAGAAATACCATTCTGGGCTAAACAGTATGGTGTAACACCTGAAAAAGAGCTAATGTGATTTTCAGCTATACTAAAAGTAAAGTATGCAGGAAGGATATTGCTTCACTAGCAACTGATCCAAATGCAATCCACAAAACATTTATGAAGCCTGGGTTCTGCCTTCTCTCCCTCCACTCCTCTCACCATACACACATAAACTCCAAATATCTTTCCTTCCCAAAACTTGACTCTTCATCCCCTGCTCAAAGCAGCAGAAGTTATCATTTTTTCCTTCCCCAGTCACAGGAGGATCCAGTTCCCTTGCTGCATGTGGCTAGATAAAATAATGAAAGAAAACATTTTCTCTACCAATTTATGGCACATAACCTCAGCTGGGTCCACAAGGTTGCTTCTAGACAGTTCTTTTACTC
>JAJHZJ010000676.1:734455-864455 GCA_023548195.1 Bettongia penicillata ogilbyi
CCCAATGCCTAAAGTGGGGATAACTGAGACATCTGATGTAACTCCTGAACTTATCGGTGCTGTTGCTAGGGATTGCAGAAGATGAAATAAGGAAAAGGAGAAAAAAACATAGGAAGGTAAGCCAGTGAGAGGAAAATGGAAATAATTATAATAACACAATAACAATTACTAGTATGTGTATATATCTATATATAATCTATATATATCTATATATATATAGATATCTTTGTGGTTTGCGAAACACTTTACAAATTTCTCATTTTTCTCATCGATTTCAATATTATCTCATTACTTCACAATAACCAAGGGACCATGGGGATGCTATTTTATTATTCCCTTTGTTATCTGAGAAAGTTAAGTCATCTGTCCAGGATCACACAACTAGTAAATGTTTGAGGGTGAGTTTGAACTCAAGACTTCCTATTTCCATTAAGATGATGGCTGGCTGAGGCATTAGATTTTTATTCTTAATATCCCCCTAAGTTTTTATTATCATGCCTGCTTCCTGGCCACTACCAGTTAGTACTTAGTGGTTTTTTAAGTCCACTGAGTATTTCCTCTCCCAACACAACACGACTGAAAGAATATCTGAAAGAAAGGAGCTTTCTGCTCTGAGGACAAACTATCATTAGTTCTTCACTGTGTAACTCCAATGACAACCTACAATAATATAAATATTGTGCTCCTACCATTGCCTGCAGGAAAGAGATTCCCTTTTTCCTTTGAAAAGATATACTGCTTTGAATTTTACTTACAATGTGGTGGAATGCCAAATATCATCTTTAAAAGCCACCATTCTCCTCCTCCCACCCAATCATCCCCATATTTGGTTGGGGGAAGGAAAATAAGTGCCATTTTTGCGTTACAATATATGTCTACTTCTGTTGTCTGGATTTATGAACGTAATTGTAACTGCTGTTTTTCTTCCAATATATGAATTCACATAAGCCACTCATTCATAAGACGTTACAGAACTTGGGTCATCTCATCCCCTCTCAATATACTGATGGTGGGCTTTTGCTTCATTACCTCTGGAAATCATCATTCTTAGACTTATGGAATACTTTCTTCTTTTCCCCTCAAGGCACTGCCTTTGTGAGCTCTGGTTAGGTTTTCAGATGTTTTTTAACCCTCAGTTTCAATATTTTATTACTGCATTTCATATAAGAACATTTGCTGAATTGGCTTCTCGCAGGTGGTTTGGTTTGTGGTCCATTTTAATAGCTTTGAGCCCAGAGACTCTGCTTTTTGGTTGAGATGAGTTACATAATTCATGTGTAATTCAAAGATCTAGCAAGAAGATTTTCCTAAGACCTAGAATGACCTGGGATACAGTCACACCTGAGAGACTAGTCTCTCACCTAATTTCCCGTGACTCTCTATAGTCAAGACTGACTGGAATGATCTTCTTATCTTGGAAATGAACTCAAAGCCAGTGGCAGGGCTTGGATCCTTGGAATTTGTTCTTCTTGGTGGTCTATAAGAGAGTATGCCTGGTGATCATCCAGTTACATGGAAGGCACATTTATTTCTGTTGGTATTCGGTTCATTTTATTTTGGTTTGGTTTGTTTTTCTGTTCCTAGCAATCAGGCTGTTTTATGAGTACTTTGGCAAATGGCAGCGATGGTTGTTTTCTCTAGGAAATTTTTAACCTTTCATACCCAGCAGAGAAGTCTGAGATACAAATATTCCCTTAAGTGTGGTCCCAGCTCTTGGGCAGCTGTCATAAGCTTTTTCAGTTCTCCTGTTCCTCCTCTCTAATTTTCTGTGCAACAAGGAAGGAAGTGCAATGCATCAATGATAGTAAGGTTAGTTTAAATTTTAGATCACCAAGTAGAACATTTCCAAAGTCCCCCAGCCATCTTTCAGTTAACCCCTTTCAGAAACTACTGGGTCCTCTGGGGGCCCACCACAAATGTGGAATTTTTCCATTGGCTAAACCTTTGAGTCTTGTAAGTCAATGACATGTCTTAACTTTCTTTACAATTCTGGTGAAATGTGTTCCAGGAGGAATGACAGATCAGGTTAGCTTCCACATCTCTATCCTGACAAGAAAGAAGATGTATAAAAGGAAAACCCCCATCATCTATTTTCCATACTTCTCCTTCAGAACTACTGACCAGTATTGGAAAAAATCATGAGGTTATGTCATTAAAGACACTAGAAATTCATTATTCAAGGTCATCTGGATCCTCACCATGTAGAAATCTCTTTTATTAATTTTTGATAGCCACTCTATCACACTCCATATAGTACCTACTCTAAATCTATCCTCAAATCATGCTTCACTTCATTTAGTATATGACCTTAACTTCTATATTGCTCAGAAAATTGAAAACATCTTTTGTGGGTTCAGTCCTGGTCACAACACCTCAAAACCATTCTGAAATAATGGATCATCATCCATTCTCTTTTCCTTTGCTCTATTTTCAGAAGACAAAGTGACCTCAGCCAAGGGCAACCCCTCTCCTTGCATCCTCCATCCCATTCCTTCCCCTATCTTTTGGAAATTTGCCCCATAGACTATTAGACTCTTTCCTTCCTTCCTTTCTTCCTCCCTCCCTCCCTCCCTTTTCTCTCTTTCTTTCTCTCCCCATCTACTGATTTTTCCTCCACTATTTAGAAACATGATTGATCTCCCTTAAAAGTAGAGATTCTTAAAAAAAACCAAACCACTTCAAAATTCTTTAAAAGATTTTCCCCTTGTCTAGGGCATCCCCTTGCACTACTATTTTGTAGCTCTCTTCCCATTAACTTAGAAAGAGTTGTCAATATTCTCTGCCTTGACTTCTTTATCACCTCATTAGCTTGCAACCTGGTCCCATCACTCATAGAGAAACTGCTCTATTAAAGGCCATTAATAACCACATAATTAGTAAATCCACTTCTTTTCTAAAGTCTTATTAAAAAACACTATTGACCGCTTCCTTTGGATACTCTTTCCTCCCTTTGTTTTCATAACATGTCTCTCTCCTGGTTCTCTTATCTTTCTTATTTAGTTCTGCTCAGTCTCTTTCACTGATTTATCTTTCACCAATTAATGAAGTATGAGCATCTTCCAAAGCTCGATCTTAGACCCTTTTCTCTCCTCTTTATTACTCACATGACATCTAAACTTTTATATTCAGTTTTAATCTCTCTGAATTTGACTCTCACTTCTGCAATTTCCTGCTGGACACTGCGCCTGGATGATACCCCAGTACTTTAAACTCAACATATCTAACAATGAACCATCATCCTCCCCCCATAACAACCTTTCTTCCAAACTTCGTCGTTCTACATTTCTTTAACTAGTAGCACCACACTTCCATTCCCTCAGGACCAAAACTACAGGGTCTGTTCTAATTCCTTCCTTTCTCTGCACTCTTAAATTCAGTAAGTTGCCAAGTCCCATGGTTTCTATCTTTAAAACATTTTTTGGTTGTATGTTCATTTATTGCCTCTTTTAAGAAGCAAAATTATATTTACAATAAACGAAACATACATACTGCCACCATTCTGGTTCAGCTTCTCATTACCTGTTTGGACTAGTGTAATGACTTCTCAACTGCTTCCAGATTACAATTCATCCTTTAAAAAAAAAGTTTTGTTGGCAATTTTTTGGAACCATTGACACACCTCTGTGACTATTTCTCTCCCCCCTAGAATAGAAGCCCCCCTTGCAACAAAGAAGTAGCATTAAACACATAATCAGACAGTAATCAGGTTTGACAATGCATGTCTTATTTAACATTTGTAATCCACGCATTTTTTTGAGGAGAACTCCAACCCATTCTCTGGCAACTACCAACTACTTTTCCTAAAGTACCAAACTTACTACAGTGGAGTCATATCTTTAACAATGGTTAGGTATGAAAGTGAAAAGTTGCATATAGTTAAAACTACTTTTATAAATCATTTCAATTGCTCATTAAACATAGCATAGTATCTTATAGCTTAACAGGGGTTACAGTCTCTTTTGGGAAAGCTAGGTGACATTCTATTGGGGTTGGAGTCAAGCAGACCCACCTTCCTGAGTTTAAATCTGGTCTCAGATACTTACTATCTATGTGACTATGTGACTAGCACATTAAATCAGAGAAGAACTTATGAAAGTCCAAAACCAAAAGAGATAGAGGGCTGAGAGAGCTAAAACTATCATCTCTACTCAGACACAAGAAACTAGCTATGTAATTTCACCAAGGGCACTTAATCCTGTTTGCCTCAGTTTCCTGTATTGAGAATGCATTTTTTGTTTATTGTTAATATAATTTTGCTTCTTAATGGGAAGATCTTTCCTATCATTAATAGGACCATGCGACCTGCTTAAGTCACATGGAAGCCTGAGTCATATGAGTCTAAGTCACATGGAACAGGAAGGGGTAGAGTAGGAGGGGTAGAGCAGGAAAGGTAGAACAGGAAGAGGAGAAGCTAGAGCAGAGCTGAGAGGAAGCTGGTCAGACTCAAGCCAGGAAGGCTGCAGGCAGTTGGCTAGCGTGAGCAAGAGAGCTTGCTTGTGATTCGTTTAATGAAGCTGCTTTGTGGAAAGCCTAGCAAGGGGGAAGGCTCGGAGATGGTGTTGCCCTCTGCATTGTTATTGCGTACAGATTTTTGTTACTATGATGGATTTGGCTTTCTGGTGTCTGAATGAATGTTTTGGTTCTGTCTTCTACGTGGAGAGTCTGTTTCCTTTTGTGATTCAGAATGGCACCAAGACATTCATGGCCGCCATTGGCACTACATTTCTTCATCTGTAAAATGAGCTGGAGAAGGAAATGGCAAACCACACCAGAATCTTTGCCAAGAGAACTCCCACTGGGGTCAGGAAGAGCCAGCATAACTCAACAACTGGAGCAGCAGCAACAGAAGGCAGTTTACTAAAGAACCAATGGATCTGAGATAGTTGATAAAGGAACAATTTAATGGAAATTTCTGTCACAACAAGCAGCTAAACTATTGATGAGGGAGAGAAAGCTCCCAGAGTTTCTACTTGAAATAAATACAATAAACAAAAGTAAATGCTATAAGATCAAAATAATGATTTTGGGGAAAATGATTTTGAAAAGATTTCACAAGTGAAGGTTATTTTATTAGAGGGTGATCATACCACCACTTAACTATTTTTTCTTCTTGTTTTATCATGAGGAAGGACAGGACCCAACAGAGTTCAAAGGAATACAGTAGGGGCCTTCCGGTTAACCTAGAATGCTGTGAAGTCCAGCTAAGGTCATTCATCTCATTAGCCCCGCCAGTATAAACAAAATAACAGACTATGGGGTATGATGAAGAAGATCTAAAATCACATTCAGCACGATGAAATGCTCACATTAGAAACTGAGATTGACTGAGGCAACAACAGAATCACATCTATCTCCTATCTCACACTTGCTCTAGGGTATAGCGTCATTGAGTGGATTGGCAGGCAGTAACAGCACATTTTAGCATGAATAATTGAATTCATGCAAATCCAATGTCCAAAAAAGACAACTATGGTGTTGCTCCAAAACTTTCAGTATTTCCTCTGAGTAAAAAATAGAAATGTCTTTATCTGTTGTAGGGAGATTGAGGTTTTTCCTCTGGCCAAAAGAGAGCACTGAAGTAACAGGAGTCTGGACAGAAATGCCAATAAGGTCAAGAATACGGTAGGAAGGATAATGGCCTGGGTTCCTTAGCTTACTTGTTATTCTAGTTAAGATCTACCTCCATGTTAAATCAGAGAAGAACTTAGGATGGTCCAAAAGTCAAATTAGAAAAAGGGCTGAAAGAGCTAAAACTATCATCTCTACTCAGACACAAATGCCAGAAAAAGACTTAATTTTAGTCTGAGACCATGCCATCTGGCTTTTGTTAGCTGAGTATAACAGTTATGACTAAAGAGCTTAGAGGTGGCCTTTAACAGAGAGAGAAATTCTAGCCATCAGGTCCTCAGTGAATAGAGCTGAGGGCACCAGGAGGTGCCTCTAAAAAGATGACATCAGAAGTTGGTCACAAGAAGCAACGGCCAGTGAAGACTATATGCCCACTGGCAGTAGTTACTACAAAACCAGTGGAGAAAAATCCAGCTGTGACAGTATCTAGTAGTGCCTATTAGTCACTAGATGAACTACAGGAATATGACCATCATAATAAAGCAGGCCCAGTGAAAACCATATGATCCAGTTTATCAGAAGATATCCATGGTTCTGTAAGAGCAGGGTCATGAGTTGCTCTTCCGCACATAGACCCTGTGAGTACATTCCTCATGTAAGATCCTCATGTGTACCCAATCTTCTTAGATCGGTGGCACAGTGGATAGAATGCCTGGAGTCAAGAAGACTCGTCTTCCTGATTCAAATCTGGCCTCAGACACTACTAGCTGTATGACTCTGGGCAATTCATTTAATTCATTTAAACTCCTATTTGCCTTAGTTTTTCATCTGTAATATGAGCTGGAGAAAGAAATGGCAAACTACTTCAATATTTTTGCCCAGAAAACCCAAATGGAATCATGAAATATTGGATATGACAAACGACTGAACAACCAAAATCTCTTAGTGACAGTGTATATATTTGTGGAGAATGTGTGAATCTCTTTCATGAGAAGAATGTTCTGTTGAGACTTCCATTACACTGTTTCACTAAACAGAGGACCAAGACATAATGTTTTTACTTTGTTTCCTATGACTGACTAGATAAAAAGTAAACACACCAACTTGGAGCGGATATAGATTCACAGAGTACCTTCAACCTGCAACTACTATTTTGGTGACCCTGTGTATGAGGAAAGGGTGCAGCAGGTGCTATACTAACATTTCAAACCCTCTAGAATCTGGCTCCAACCGATTTTTCTAGGGTTATTCCATATTCGCCTTTCACGTGTCGCACTCCAATCAGACTAAACTAATAGTTCTTCAAACAAGTTGTGCCCTGCTTTTGTACATTTTTTCAGCCTTTCCAGTATATTTACTAGTCCTTCCCTCCATATCTCCAAGAATCCTTTCTATTCCTTCAGAACTCAGCTCATGCACCACCTCATCCATGAAACTTTTTCCAATGCTCCATGTGCAGAATATTATTTTCCTCAAATTTCCCCAGGGTACTTAAGTCTAGGTCTCTTTCATCTCTCTCAGGCACTATCTTATATTATACTTCTCTGGGTATACATTGAAGCTGGTTGAGGGTGTAGAATGTTACTTTAATCACTGTATCTTCAGGACCTATGCACCTAATGAGGCACTAATGAATAAATACCTACTAGATAGGCATGTGATCAATATGTGACTTCAGTTGAAACAAGATGTACCATGTAGCAACAACTACAGGATATCCCAGAATTCAAAATAAGTATTTTAAACAGTAGCAATCCCTAACCTTATGTGTAACTTCTCAATATTTGCTCAGCATGAAAGGAATATATGACCAGATTGTTAAAGACAGCACATTTTCTCTGAAAACAAGTGAATTTTTGTAGTCATTAGACCTTTATTTCTGTCTTTGGCTTCCTCAGGCATATGTCCAGGAGAGGGATTGTTGGGTCACAGGCAACAAACATTTTAGTCCCTTGCACTATTTCCAAAGTAGCACATAACTGCTCCAGTATTAGATTACCGTGCCTGTATTCCCATAATCCCTCCAACCTTGGTTGTTCCCATTTTTGTCATCTTTGTCAACTGACATGGTATAAGGCTGATACTTTGGAATTTTCATTTCTCTTGCTATTGATGAGTTGAAGCAAGCATTCATATAGTTATTCATAGTTTCCAACGTGTTCTTCTGATAATTTCATTCTACAATGTCATATTTATCTATGTATTTTCCTCAGCATTCAATACCATAACTTTTTCATATAGGTATAGTATAGTAGGTATTCATATAGGTATAGATAGTAGGTATTCAACAAATGTTTGAATATGAATTAGATTTCACATGAGTATTAATATCTATCTCAATTACACAACCACTATTAAATATCTTTAGGCAAGCGATATGGAGAGGAGGATCAGAAGCAGCCTCTTTTTCTTCAACGTCCACAAAAGAAGCTCTTGCGATGGGGTAGACACTATCTCCTAGAGACTCCCATGGTCTTGTTCCAAAGCGGGGAATTCTCTATGTCAAGTGTATCTTTGTTTCAGGATCATACTACAGTCTATTCCTAGTTATATGTGGTAATAGGATACTGGATAAAAGAAATCTGTGGAAAAACTCTAGAATATCATTTTAGCCAACAGTCTCAAACTGCTCCCTTGTTCAAGCACCTGCTAGTTTTATTGCAAGATAGTAATGCAAAGTGATTAGACTGTTTTATAAAAGTAAACATAAATGAACAGTGAATGGTTGGGTGAAAGAGTAACATAAGCAAAGAGGAGGCTCTCTGAATGGTCTGAATTACCATGAGATCATCAGGCCAAGAGTACCATGATACCAAAGGCACACTTCATCAATCGACCAGGAAATCCAACCTTTTAATGATAATCTTTATCATTCTTTAATTTCCTTTTATCCCACCTCAGATAACTATAATGGAAGAGAAAACATTTCTTTATGTTCTTCTCTGCCCTCTAAATGCATAGATATTTAATGCATAAAAACACACATTAATTAAAAAAAAATGTGTGTGGCTTTAGAAATCATTATCTTTCTATTTCACTTGAAATATTTATAAGTAGAGGAAGAAATGAAGCTTTAGTTTAGGTCTTAAAGTGGTGAAGTCACAGGACCACCAAAAGGCAATAATCTATATATAAACTATGTATACCAATAAAATACAAAAGCATCTAGTAGCATGATAGAAATTGTTCTTACCCCTTCTCCATAGCATGACTCTCCTAATTTCAGACTGAACAGTATTGGTTACACATGACTAGATGTACATGTATGTATGTATGTATTTCTTCTCTCTCTCTTTCTGTGTGCATCTGTCTGTCTGTTGTCTAAACCTCAGAAGTTGTGGTTGCTAAGACCAAAAGGTCCCAGGCTATTCTCTCTGCCAACAATAGGTACTATCTGTTACTCACCATCTCATCAAAGTCAAGCTTCATTCCTTCCTCTGCTTATAAATATTTAAATGAAAGATAATTATTTCTGAAGCCACACAACTTTTAAAACTTGTTAGCTGTTTTCACATGTAGATCTAGAGAAGCTATACTTCTCTGTATTTTTTCTGTCTCTTCATACTCACTTGAAAGAAAACAAACAGCCCCAATTCTACATAATAATATAGCTATCCTTGCAAGAGGCTACATCTCCTCCCAAACTGGGTTTCATTTCAGATATTTTTTTTTCTTATTTTTTAAAAAATTTTTTACCTTTATTCTCAACATAGCTTTTCACAATTCCAATAAATCAAAAAGCATTTATTAAATATGTAGTATGCAGGAAGTAGTATGTATACAGTGGAATGAATGTTAAATCTAGAGGCAAAAGTTTTGAATTCAAGCCTTACACATGGGACTATGAGTGAATTACTTCATCTCTGTCAGGCTTTATTCCCTCTTATGTAAGATGAAATGACTGTACCATATAACCCTTATCTTCACTTCCAATCTTTAAATCTATGACCTCATGTGCCTGGCACTGCTACATGTAGGGGAGGTAAAAACCAAAGGGAAACCAACTGTCTTCAAAGAGCTTATATTCTATCAGAAGAGATAGTATCTACATAAATTCTTTAGAAATGATTATCTCTTTCAAGGGACTGCTGTAAGAAAAATATTTTGTAAACCTCAAAGTGCTGCATAAGGAATTTTATGATTCTTTATGAAGCTCAACAGGGCAGCTAGGTGGCACAGTGGATAGAGCACTGGGCTTGGAGTCAGAAAGATCCGAGTTCAAATCTTGCCTCAGACATTTACTAGCTATGACATCCACTTATTTACCCTCTGGAGTTTCCTCAACTGTAAAATGGAGGCAATAATTGGACTTAGCCATCAAATGTGATAATATTTGGAAACATAGTGCTGGTACATATTTGGCACTTAATAAACGCTTGTTACCTTTTCTTCCTGTAAAAGCGTTTCATGCCTACTCTTCTATATGTTCTCATAAAGCAATACTATCACACAAAGAAACCCTTAACTATATACTAGCTGATATGTTCTCTCTTTTGTTTTTTACATATAATTAATTCTTTTTTTTTCCCCTAAAGAGACTGTGAACTCCTTGAGGTCAGGACTTGTACCTCATGCTTTTATTTAAAATTCAATTTTTATTCAGAACTTTAAAAAAATCATAAACATGAACTTTTTGTGTGCAAAGAGAAAGAGGATTATATGAGAAACTATGAATTCCTATTATGTATAGCTTGTTTTATATATTTTATAATTAAATTTATGCTTCATATTTATATATAAATGTGAAATATTTATATTTTAGTTATTAAATTTATCTATTTTCAATATAGCATTTAACATAATAGTATGAAAACTGTCTTGTGTCCCTTTCTGAGTTTCTTGCTGTTTTCTTCTGTGTATTTTTTTAACATTTGTATTAATACTTTTTTCTTTCTCTGAATCTTTTTGTTTTATATCACTTTTGCAACCCAACCCTTTCTCCCCAAATAAAAAATCCTCCAGTGGCAAAAAAATATAGTAAGGAAAACAAGGGGGCAGCTAGGTGGCCCAATGGATATTGCACTGAGCTTGGAATAAGGAAGACTCATCTTCATGAATTCAGTTCCAGCTTCAGACACTTAGTAGCTATGTTACTCTGGGCAAGTCACTTAACCCTCTTAGTTAGCAAGACCTGAATTCAAATCTTGCCTCAGACACTTACTAACTGTCACCCTTAGTAGGTCCTTATTTAATCTCTGGGCAAGACACTTAACCCTGTTTGCCTCATCTGTAAAATGAACTGGAGAAGGAAATGGCAAACCATTCTATATCTTTGCCAAGAAAACCCCAAATGGTGTCACAGAAAATTGGATATGATTGGAAAAATGACTTGACAACAAGAAAAACAAATCCATACACTGTTCATGCCTGGAAATATATATATTATTCCACACCTCCAGTCCATCATCTCCCTCCCAAGAGGGGGTAAGAACATTTCATCATAGTCTTCTTGAACCATTATTGGTCATTGCACTGATAAAGAATTCTTAGGAATTTAACATTAATTGCCTTCATGTGATAGGAGTCATTGCTTAGACTGCTCTCCTGCTTCTGCTCAGTTCATTTTGCCTCAGTTCACGTCAGACTTCCCAGGTTTGCCTGCCACTCTCTCTCTCTCTCTTTTTTTATAATTGTGAAACCTAAAATCATATTCCTTTGGATCTGTAGACCATAATTTGTTCAGACATTTCCCAACCTGCTTTGCTTCCAATTCTTTGCTACAACAAAAAGTGCTGTTATGACTAGTTGGATATAGATATATCCTCTCCCTCTGTCTTTGATCTCTTCGGAGTATGTGCCCCCATGTCTGTGGGAATGTATGGCTTAGTGACATTTGGGGACAGTTTCAAAGTACTTTCCAGAAAGCAAAAAGCTGGAACTTTTGTAGCTCCAATTACAATTTATTTAGTATTTCTGTTTTCCCTTCAGTCCTTCAGCAATTGTCATTTTCCCTTTTTGTCATCTTCGTCAATGTCCTTGTAAATGTCAACACCTCCCATCACATAAAGTAAATTGTATGTTCTCAAAAATTCCTGGCTATTTAGTGTAGGTTATAGAGAGCCTCCTATTACTACTACTATTACTAATTATTATTATTCATGATAAGAGGCAGCATAATACAAAGGCTAGTGAGTTAGCCCTGGAGTTAGGAAGATCTGGATTTAACACATACTGGCTGTGTGACTTAGAGCATGTTATTTACCCTAACAGTACATGCAGTAAATTCTCTTAAGACTAAAAGTTGGCAAATAGTTGTTGACCCGTTTTGGTAAAGGTGTTCTCCTCACCCAGAGTTCACTTTATCAATGAAATCATAATCTGTACCCCTAACTATTAAAAAGAGCTTTTATATACTACAAGCTTGTTTTTTTAAATTTAATTAGTTTTCTACAGTCTTGTTTTTGATAGAGAAGACAATAGCTTCCTTATTTAATTCTCGAAATAGAAATTACTTTCCCTTTTCGTATTCAAAGTGCCCATGATGTGATGATGATTAGAAGTAACAGAAAAAACAATTTACTTTAACGTGGAACAGACACTGAACTCTTGGCATACTCATGTTTGAGATATCATAAATCCCCCTGTACTTAGAAAACCCACTGAAATTGTCCAGGATGGAGAGACATACAGATGGACGTTGCTCTGCATTACTGGGGGATAACACTGAAATTGTCCAGGATGGAGAGACATACAGATGGGCTTGGCTTTGCATTGCTGGGGGATAACTCCACGTCACCCGGAATACTGGGAAAAGGCTGCTGGGAAAGTAAATTAGCCCTGGCCCTTCACATTAAGTTCTGATAGAAATATAACTTTTTAAGAATGTATTATTTTACGGAATAAAATTAAACACAATAGCCTGCTGATAATGTACAATTGAGTTAAAATGAACACTAAACACCATCTTGATGGGGAAAAGAAGTCACCAAAGAATAGCCTGAGGAATGCACATGCAGAATAACAGTACCAATAATAGTTGGCATTTATATAGAGTGCTTGAAGATTTGTAAAATGTGTTACTTATAAAAACTCATATGATCCTCATGGTATTCTTAGGAAGTAGGTGCCGTTATTACTCTTGTTCTACAGATGAGGAAACTGAGGCATAGAGTGATTAAGTGACTTGTCCAGGAATACATAGCTATTAAGCATCTAAAGCAGGATTTGAACTCAGATCTTTCTGCCTCCAGGTTTCACTCTATCCATTGTGTCACTCGGATGATATTATATAGGGCTTTAGTGTTTACAGAGCACTGTATGACTGAATTTGAGAAAAAATGTGTCTCAAGGAGCCTTAGGGAGATTTGCTTCTGGTCACACAGTAAGTATCAGAAGTAGGAATCAGGAGGATTCAAGCCCAGCTTGCCCTGAGTACAAGTCTACCATTCTAATTCTCACATCCTTCTGGTAGAAGAGGTGTGAGGCAATCCTGCCATTTGCTGGGTCTTAACTCTGCTCTTAAGATTATAGCACAATGCAGGTGTATCACTGCTGTTCAGTCATTTCAATTGTGTCTGACTCTTCATGACCCCATGTGAGGTTTCTCTTGGCAAAGATACTGAAGTGGTTTGTCATTTCCTTCTCCAGTCTATTTTGTAGATAAGGAAACTGAGGCAAACAGGGTTAAGTGACACTCCCTGGGGTGCCACAACTACTAAGTGTCTAAAGCTAGATTTGAATTCTATTCATTGTGCCACCTAGCTGCTCCCTAGGAACTTAATAATGCTTGTTGACATGGCTTGACTTTTTCATAACACCACTGGAAAACAAAATCAATGCCACTTCTCCCAGCAGCTACAAGGGATTCCTCAAAGTTCTGATCAAGGTGAGCAATTCAATCTCCAGTGCTCTTCTGATGCTAGACACACTGAGGACAAGGACAGTTCCAACTACGATCAGAGAACTGTTTGTTTTCTAACAGAAAGAAATCCATTTTTCAGTTGAAATATAATAACAGCCTCTTAATTGAGCTTCCTGCTTCCATTATCTCTCCACTTTAATCTAACTTTCATACAGCTATCAAAATAATTTTCTTCAAGCACAGGTATGACCATGTCACTCATGCTCAAATACCTTCAGTGGTTCCCTATTTCCACTAGGATAAAATACACATACTTCCCCTTAGTACTGAAGGGCCTCTGGTTCTCATCGACTTTTCTAGCCTCATTTTTCATTATTTCCTTTCACATACACTGTAGAACTATCAAACTAGGATACCTGAGTTCCTCAAACTCGAACTGGTATAGGCTGTCCCTCATACCTAGAATATACTCCCTCCCTTCTCATTTCTACTTTTTTTCTATCTTTTCTCTTTTCAGAGCTTAGTTCAAATGTCACATCTTTTATGAAACCTTCCCTGATCTCCTCAGTTGCTAATGTTCCTTCTAAAAATATCTATATTTATTTATCTGTGTACCCATCAAATATCTCCACTGTTCAATATTAGCTCCTTACAAACAAGAGATTGCTCTGCTTTTATCTCTCAATGTTCAATAAACATTTCCTGAACTGAAACAAAACTTTCTTCTGTTACAGGATGAGTTAGGCTGAGGAGATCAGTTAGGAAAAAAGTGATCTGTGACATAATGTCAGATAAAGGAAAATATTAGCACATAAAGCTAAGCGGCACAGTAGATAGAGTGGCAGGCACTCATCTTTCTGAGTTTTAATCCTGCTTCACACACTTACCAGCAGTGTGACTCTGGGCAAGTCACTTACCTTTTTGCCTCAGTTTCCTTTTCTCTAAAATGAGCTGGAGAAGGAAATGGAAAGTCACACTAGAATCTTTGCCAAGAAAACCTTAAATGGGGCCATGAAAAGCTGGACACAACTGAAAAACAACTGAACAGCAATTCTCCCCCCCCCCTCTAGAAAAAAAACAACTTAGGAAAATTCTGGATTAGATAATTCAATTAAGTATGCCTTCAACTAGACAACAATTTCTTTGAAAAAAAATTAGAGTGTTTGGCTTAATATATGTCCACAATGTAACAAGACAAAAGCTAATATTACACCAAGTTGTATTTAGGGAGGCATTGTGTGGAAAAAGAGATGATAGACCCCATCGGTAGCTTACAATCTAAAAGGATGAATTAGAAACTATGCAAATAATTACAGCATAACACCAAATGTAATTAATGTAAAGGTAATAGTGCTGTCGTACTCTGTCTTGCTCAGACTGAGTAGCAGTAGCAGTACCAAAGGCAGCAAGGAGTAGTAATAGTAGTAGTAAACAATTACATAGCACTTTAAGGTCTAAAAAGCACTATACATATATTATTTCATTTCAACCTCACAACAACCCTGGGAGGCAAGTGATAATATGATCTCCCTTTTGTATATGAAGAAGTTTAATCACACAATGGCTAAGTGACTTGTCCAAGGTCAAACAGTTAATCAATGTTGGAAGCAGGTTTTAAATCCCTATCTTTCTTATTGAAGGGTAAAGTATTCTATCTTCCATGCCACCTTGCAACCAATACTGCCTCAGGAGCCTCATGTTGAAATCTACATCTTGTATTTTTTTGGAATGATTCACATAAACCTAAGATGTCCAAAAGACAATCACCAGAACAGCAAGTGAGCTGGAGACTATGATGTAATGAAAGTTGGAGACTTTAGCCTGGCAAAGGGGGCTATGAGATCTCTTTTTCAAGTTACTTGGAAGAGGGACTAGACTTGGTCTGTGTAAAAGCAAGGACTCCGGCATACACAGGGGGGCCTGCTATCACAGGTTCTTAGATCTGCTTTACTAAAAGGAAAGGCAACTTTTGAGGGGTCAAAAATCACTTTAATCAAGCACATGTATCATTTACTTAGTTCAGGGGAAAAAGACAGTACCCTGAACTTCAGAGAAAATGCAGAGAAGTCAAAATTAACAGACATGACTTCCAACTGTCTGACATAAGCAATACATACATCACATATCAACAGACAGATCCAACTGTCTGACCATTGTATATATACATAGCTGCCAGAGAGAGAAGCATTGACATCTGGGTTTTCAAAGCCAAAGGGGCTGCTTAGCAGCTTCCCAGAGTCTCATCTGACACACAAACCTTCTTCCAAAACTAAGCTTCAGCGTAAAACCTCACCTCAGAATATTTATACATTTTTCAGACCCAGAGGGCATCAAAACCCTTGAGAATTAGTGCCTCATCAACAAAAGGTGTGGGTCTTCCTACAAACCTTCCCAGGTCCATTAATGGGAGGTGAAGATCTTCCTTAATCACATTATTCAATCAGAGGCACTTGATTAAAATAAAACAAAAAATGCATTATCAATACAGTCTACTTGGTCCTAAAGAGTGAGACTAGAAGGATCTGTAGAAAATGCAAAGAGGGATACAGGCTCCTCTCCATAAGGACCATGCCAGAGGGGTCTTCAAAAATCGAATTGCCATTTGGGATGCAGAATTCACGCCTGAAAACAGGATGGATGAACACTCATCAGGGTGCATGATAGAAGGGCTTCCTTGGTCAGGTATGGATTGGATTACATGGCCTCCAATTTCTTTTCTACTGCTTAAGTTTCTATGTATTTGTGGCTGGAGAAAGCATTCAGTAACTGGACTTTTTCCATGAATGAGAGGATTCAGTTGGGAATACTTGGCTAACACAGCTAAAGGCTTTAATTATTTCTAGTTACAAGGCACAGTGAGGTTTTCTAGCAAGCAAAATAATCTCTTATTCTTTGAAATGCTGAAGTAAAAGTCCTTGGGGAATCTCCTTAGTTACAATTTCCATATCAAGATTGAAGTCAAATGTCAAGACCAGTTACTGTTCTAAGCTTGTTCATGAAAAAATGATGCCTTCTATGATTTGAGATGCAAGCCATCCTGTCCATATGTTTCTCATGATGGTTTTGGTACTTTCACAAGGACACGCACACATGCATAAAAACACATGCAGAGGAATCATCTCATTGAAATAAAGTTAACACCATTTGGTTTGGTGACACTTTCTGAGATGTTACAATGAAGAAAGTACTCAGTTGTATTTATCATTGGAACATGATCTAAATCTGGAAAGGGCTTTAGAAGTCACTTAGCCTAACCCCGTCATTTTATACATGAGAATACTGAGACCTAGAGACATTAAGTAAGTTGCCCAACGTCACACAGTAGCAGAGAGAATTTGAACTCAGGCCTACCACTGTTTCCACTGCATTACACTGATTCTCAAACAATGCATTCCATTATTTCCAAGTTCCCCTTACTTTTTAAAAAATGTTCATTTATTTTCTTTATATCTTCTTTCAATTGAGTCAGGAGTCAAAGGTTAATCATTTTTCTCAGTCATTCTCCTTTAGCCTACTCCTAATGGGTAGATGAGTTAGGCTTTGATAAAACTTCCCACCCAGCAACACCATTTTCCTAGTCCCTAAAGCTCTCAATCTAGGAGTCATCCCTGAGTTCCTACTGTGTCTCACTCCCCATATCCATTTTACCATGGCAAGCTCCCTTCTCTTCTGTGACATTGTCAACCAGGCTAGTACAGACCCCTTATCACCTCATGCCTAGACTACTGAAACGCTGGGTCTGTCCATCTCAAGTCTCTCCCCACTCCAATCCATCCAGTCACTTAAGTGATTTTCCTAAAGCTCAGTTCTGACCACGTTGCTCCCTGCTCAATAAACTCCAGTGATTCCTAATCGCTTTCAGGATCAAAATAGAAAATGCTCTGCTTGGCATTTAACATCCTTCATAATCTAGTCTGTTCCTACCTCTCCAGTCTTCTTATACCTTACTTACCACCATATACCCTATAAGTCACTGACACTGGCCTCTAGACTTATCCATAAGCAAGACACTCCATCTCTCAGCTCTGGGCATTGTTCTCTGGCTATCCCTTCTGCCTAGAATGCTCTCCCCTCCTCATCTCTACCGTCTGGCTTCCTTTAAGTCTCAATGTCCTATCTTCTACAGGAAGCCCAACCCCTCTTAATTCTAGCACTTTCCCTCTGCTAATTATTTCTTACTTATCCTGTGTATAGCCTGTTTGTATGTATTTATGTATTGTATACCCCATCAGATTGTGACCTCCTTGAGGTCAGAGACTATATTTTGACTCTTTCTGTCTCCCTAGTACTTAGCACAGTGCTTGACACATAGTAGGTGCTTAATAAATGTTTCTTGATTGATATGTGTGCACACAGATGCATAAGAAGACTAGTTTCCATCTTTGAGAACTATTTAATGTTATTAAGAACCCATTGTGAAAATCTGTGCAACCATAGGTCACATCTAAATAAACTGTCACCTGGAAAGTATATAACCCCTTTATAGGCAACTATTCCAGTTCAACAGACGCTGAGATGTTGGGATCAAATATAAACCATCTTAGCTTCCACTCAGACAGTGCATGGAAGGAGTTTTATGTGCTACAGTTCTATCAAGTTATCCTGTTGCTTTAAAATTACTAAATGGAGCTCAGGGTCTGAGTATACTTCCAGTACAATGCCTCACATTCTTGGTCTGCAAATTTTAGTCATGCCATGGCTAACAATATGCATTTGCATACTATTCAAATACTCAGAACTGAGGCAAAATATGTTATAAAAATATTGGAATTAACCAGTTCCTTGGAATAAGTAGTTGCTTGGTTCCAGAATGTCTATGTTGATTGGAATAATAAAGTTACATCCTAAAAACTCACTTAGCAAAAAATACCTTACATAAACAGAAACTTTAATAGTCACTGAATTTGGGGGAGGAGCAAAGATGGTGGAGTAGAAAGACTCACATATGCGAGCTCCAAACCCACAGCCCATAAATTACCTATGGAAAGAACTCCCAATGGGTTCTGGAGCAGTGGAAGCCGCGCAGCAGCAGAGTGGAGGCAATTTCTGTTTCAGAGAGCCCTGAAAAACTGACCCCAAAGGTCCATCGGGCACCAGTCACGGAGTGGAGCCCTTGCCCTGGTCGTGGGGCCCAAGAGGAACTGATCCGAGCAGGCTTCAGGGATGGAATCTCTGGTGGCCATGAGGTTCCCTCCACCCACAGGCGCTACAGGTCAGTGAGAGAGACTTCTGAACTGGCTGAGAGGGGAGCAGGGTGTCTCCATAACTCAGGCCCCCTCGGGAGGAAGCGGCGGGGGAGGTGGCGGACAGGGGCTCCCAGAGCAGGTGGGAAATCGGGTCCATTACTGAAGATCTCCCCATAAACCCCCTGAGGGAACTGAGTCTGGGAGGCCACCCTGCCCCCACCTGAGCAGCAGTACTTAATCTCTCACTGAATAGAAGCCCCTCCCCCTGCTGAAAGCCCTGAGGCTGGGGAGCAGCATTTGAATCTCAGACCCCAAGCACTGGTGAGGTGCGGGTGGAGAGGAATCTCAGAAGTCAAGTAACTGGCTGGGAAAATGCCCAGAAAAGGGAAAAAAAATAAGACCATAGAAGGTTACTTTCTTGGTGAACAGATGTTTCCTCCTTTCCTTTCTGATGAGGAAGAACAATGCTTACCATCAGGGAAAGACATAGAAGTCAAGGCCTCTGTATCCCAAACATCCAAAATAGATATCCAATGGGCTCAGGCCATGGAAGAGCTCAAAAAGGATTTTGAAAATCAAGTTAGACAGGTAGAGGAAAAACTGGGAAGAGAAATGAGAGAGATGCAAGAAAAGCATGAGAAACGGGTCAATACCTTGGTAAAGGAGACCCAAAAAAATGCTGAAGAAACTAACACCTTGAAAAAGAGGCTAACTCAATTGGCAAAAGAGGTTCAAAAAGCCAATGAGGAGAAGAATGCTTTCAAAAGCAGAATTAGCCAAATGGAAAAAGAGGTTCAAAAGCTCACTGAAGAAAATAGTTCTCTCAAAATTAGACTGGAACTGATGGAGTCTAATGACTGTATGAGAAACCAAGAAATCATAAAACAAAACCAAAAGAATGAAAAAATGGAAGAGAATGTGAAATATCTCATTGGGAAAACAACTGACCTGGAAAATAGATCCAGGAGAGACAATTTAAAAATTATGGGACTACCTGAAAGCCATGATCAAAAAAAGGGCCTAGACATCATCTTTCATGAAATTAACATGGAATACTGCCCTGATATTCTAGAACCAGAGGGCAAAATAAGTATTAAAGGAATCCATTGATCACTGCCTGAAAGAGATCCAAAAAGAGAAACTCCTAGGAACATTGTGGCCAAATTCCAGCATTCCCAGGTCAAGGAGAAAATATTGCAAGCAGCTAAAAAGAAACAATTCCAGTATTGTGGAAATACAATCAGGATAACACAGGATCTAGCAGCTTCTACATTAAGGGATCAAAGGGCATGGAATAGGATATTCCAGAAGTCAAAGGAACTAGGACTCAAACCAAGAATCACCTACCCAGCAAAACTGAGTATAATACTTCAGGGGAAAAACTGGTCTTTCAATGAAATAGAGGACTTTCAAGCATTCTTGATGAAAAGACCAGAGCTGAAAAGAAAATTTGACTTTCAAACACAAGAATGAGAAGAAGCATGAAAAAGTAAACAGCAAAGAGAAGTCATAAGGGACTTACCAAAGTTGAACTGTTTACATTCCTACATGGAAAGACAATATTTGTAACACTTGAAACTTTTCAGTATCTGGGTAGTTGGGGGCATTACACACACATGCACACATACATGTACATGCACGCGCACACACACATGCACGCACACACAGAGACAGAGAGCACAGAGTGAATTGAATAGGATGGGATCATATCTTTAAAAAATTAAGGTAAACGTATAAGAGAAATGTATTGGGAGGAGAGAGGGTGAAATGGGAAATTATCTCTCACAGAAGAGGCAAGCAGGAGACTTTTTAGTAGAGGGAAAAGGAGGAAAGCTGAAGAAAAAAACATGAAGTTTACTCTCATCACATTCGACTAAAGGAAGGAATGAAATGCACATTCTTTTTGGTATGAAAACCTATCTTACAATACAGGAAAGTGGGGGAGAAGGAGATAAGCAGGGTGGGGGGGATGATGGAAGGGAGGGCAATGGGAGGAGGGAGCAATTTGAAGTCAATACTCGGGGAGGGACAGGATCAAAAGACAGAATAGAAACAATGGGGGGTAGGATAGGATGGAGGGAAATACAGTTAGTCTTACACAACACAACTATTATGGAAGTCATTTGCAAAACTACACAGACATGGCCTATATTAAATTGTCTGCCTTCCCAAAGGGAATGGGTGGGGAGGGAGAGATGGGGAGAAGTTGGAATTCAAAGTTTTAGGAACAACTGTTTAGTATTGTTCTTGGTACTAGGAAATAAGAAATACAGGTAATGGGGAATAGAAAGTTATCTGGTCCTACAGGACAAAAGATAAGATGGGGACAAGGGAAGGGAGGGATGATAGAAGAGAGGGCAGATTGGTGATAGGGGAAATTAGAATCCTTGGTGTATTGGGGTAGGGGGAGGGGATAAATGGGGAGAAAATTTGGAACCCAAAATTTTGTGAAAATGAATGCAAAAAAAAAGTTAAATAAATAAATTTATATATCCAGGAAAAAAAAAACAGTCACTGAATTTTTCATTATGGTAAGCTACCTTTTCATTCACCATTATCAATTAATCAAGCAATCAGCAAATATTTATTAAGTTCACACCAGGCTCTATACAGTACTGAGAAGTTCAAGAAAGGCAAAATTCAAAAAGGTTCAAAGTCATGAGAGAGACACATGAATTGATAAGATTCATGTAACACACACATGGAAACAAAAGAAAATGATCGTAGTGAGGAAAGCTCAAGTGTCTAGAGGGACCTGGATGATCAGAGGAGATTATTTCAGAGAGAAAACTTAGCGAATACCTTCGCTCCTTGGTTTTATTATTTTCTCTAATTATTAAATCAGTTTTCTCCAAAACAATAAGAAGCTTTCTGCATTCCAACATTTGTGGTTTTTGTTTTTGTTTCTGTAACCTCAGTAGGTCATTACTTTTTTTTGGTGAGGGTGGAGGGTAGGAAATGGCAAGTGATGGAAACCTTACCATTGCAGCACAGATACTCCCAGTAGCTGGGAAAATATGAACATTTTTCAATGGTCAATAATGTTATGCTGTATATTAAAAAGAGAATAGATAAGTTTTGCAGACAAAGAGACAAGCGGCAACTTATAAGAAATTATTTCACGAGGTTCTGGGAAAATCCACATCTTATCCCCCACTCCTCCAGTCCATCATGTCCACCATTGCTCACCTAATCAGCTGATATTGATAACTCAACAACTAAATTGCTTTCACCCTTTAAAAATGCAAATACCGCTCGCAAAAATAACCCCTAAGGCCTTGTCATTTGCATATTCCTTTCCTGGAATGAATTTATCAACTCTCATTTGAAAGAGAGAATGAGGAAAGGAGCCTAAGTATGTTAGATGCCTAGAACAACAATAAATATAGCAACAATTCCAATGCATATGGAGTGAGAGCTTACAAAGCACTCTCTTTATAACAACCCTATGAGGCAGGCAGTGTTTTTTATCATCCCCATTTCTGTAGATGATGAAATTGAAACTAAAAGGGGCCTCAGGAGTTACACAGGGTCAAGAGAATTACAACTGGGATTTTTTACGTACTTGGAAAGTTTCACAAACCATATCTAAAGGGAAAGAGAGACACTATCCCATAAAGGGGTAGAAACAGAAACCTTGAAACACAGCTGTGAAAGCATTGTGGTGAGTCGGCTGTTCAGGAGCAAAAGATCTGAGGAGGAATAGGGAGATGGTCATCCCATCCTCAGTGTAGTACCTGCTAGAACTTGCTTATTATAAGTATTCTCAAAATTAGGCCCCCTGGGGCAGCAGTTGGGCCCAATGGACAGAGTGCTGGGCTTGGAAATAGGCAGACCAGAGTTCAAATCTGATCTCAGAAACTTACTTGCTGTGTGTCCCTGGGCAAGTTACTTAACCTCTGCTTGGCTTTGTTTCCTCAACTGTAAAAATGGGGATAATAATAGCACCTACTTCTCAAGGTTAGTTGGAGGAACAAATGAGATAACAGTAAAATCATTTAGCCCAGTCCCTATCAGGTAGTAGTGCTATATTCCCTTTCCTTCCCTTCCTGGAGCAAAGTTCTAGTTGTTACCCCTCTGTGTGTCATAAAGCTAGCAGTTATCATATTCTGATTCAGAAGACTCAGTTTCAGATTTGAACCCTTTCTTCCTAGTCATGTGACTTTAGACAGCTAGCTGCCTCATCTGTCCAATGATGCACTGGCCTAGATTATTTCTATAATATCTTCTAGTTCTAAAATTATTTGAGTGATTGAATGACACTGTTATACTGTGCATCAGAAAACTTGTTCAGACAATGGAGTGATAGAGAGATGGGACAAAGAGGTGATTCCAAGCAGAAAGACAAGCGCAAAGGTTATTACAATAGAAAAAAGCAAGAGCTGATAAGAGAATGAATGAGCCTGTGGCATTATTATTGAAGAGGAGACAGGCACAAAAAATCTTGTGGGGGGAGAAGGAACAGAACTTAGCAACTTGTTTGATGTAGGAGATAGATGAAGGAAAGGGTCAAAGATGATTAAGATTTTGAACCTGAGTGCCAACAAGGAAGATGGTAGTATTATGGGGAAAAAAATAGGGAATTTAATTTTACACATAAACTACAGGATTCTCAATTAATTTCCAAAATCTTGTTAAACTCAAGGCTCCCATTAATAGAATGGGAATTTTTTAGCAAAATGTTAATTTCTGGAGTAACTCCAATCAATAGCTATGGATATAACTGTTTAAGGACCAAAAGTATTTCTAATACAGTTGGTCAAACTTATTCTCAGAGACTTAAGAAACAACAAAACAGCTCAGACTCTTTTAGAAACATCGAGGCTTCGGCCAAATCTGAAAGGGTTTGAGCTAGGCGTCCCAGATCTGTAGTTAGAAGAAATCTTAGAGGTAATCTAGTAGAATACCTTCATTTTGCAGATGAGGAAACTGAGGCAACTTACCCAAGGTTACACGAGAGGGCTTAAACTCAGTCCCTTTAACTTGAGTTGTTTTTTTCTATAATATACCATGCTGCTTCCTAGTCATTTTCAATTGTGTTCTGAAGTCCACAGACATCCACAAGTATTCATGATTTCAGGTTAGTTATAACAATCTCATGAAAGTTATGTTTTACTTTCCAGAAGTTAAAAGAGCTTCCTTTCATTCCCCACCACATCCACCCTTTCTTATTACAACCAATAAGTCCTATTTTACTGATACTGAAATTGAATTTGAATTCAGACAAGTTGAAAGTGAATGCTAAAGTCTGAATATAAAGGATCCGAAGGAGGATAAAGCAAAATCAGTTCAAGTGACATAAAGTCCCCTCCTATGCTTTCACTTTCATTCACTTCCAGGATTCCGGGCCCTTTTGTAAAGCACTCAGCAGACACAACTGAGAATTTCCAGGGACTTCTCAATGACTTCTGAAAAGGAAACTTCTTGGTTGCTTCCTTAAACATCAGTACACGTAGCAGAAATATCACAAAGACACGGAGGTGACTCATTCAGAGAATTACTTCATTGGAAGTAGACAGGAAATCAGTTTTGCCTCAATCCTTTTTCAGCCAAGTCTGGGATATCTTTTACAGAAAAACTAAATGCTATGAAAAGGGCATCAAATGACTGTCTTTTGCCTCTTTTTCAATCCTTGTGCTTAGTAGAGTGTCTGTGTACAGTGCACACAACAGGTGCTTAATAAATGTTTACTGTCAGGAATCTTGATTTTTGGAGCTGTGTAACCTTGTCGTTTGATTTCTCCAGTCCTGTTTCCTTATCCATAAGATAATCAATTTCAACCACTGCTCCGTTTTGCCCTCTGAGAGATAAGAAGAAGGCAAATCCTACTTCAATATGGCAGTCATCTGAATTCTTTAGGACAATTCTCATGGTTGAAGGAACTGAGGAAAGGAGGAATGGGAAGACAAAGTATCATAGGTGGGATCTGAATTTGAATTCTGGCCTTCTTATTTCCGTCAGTTTTTTCAGTGACCCTTATTTATGGTGTTTTCCTGATTCTTTTCTATATTAGTTTCCCATTTTTCCCATTTATAGATTATCTGTATACATAGCTATTTCTAAATTGCCTTTTAAACATAACAATTATTTGTTGTGTTTCCACATAGGAACATAGCATTTTACGGGGTTTCAATATTATAAAACTATTAATGATGACAAGAAGGTGAGAAAGAAGACTTCTAATGTTCAAATCCAACACTATTTCTGTTCCCGTACAGCTTCCATTCTACTGGTCAGACAGCAAATTATGACATATGAATGTAATGGAACATAATTGTTCTGTAAGAAATGATGAAAGGGACAATGGTGGAGAAGCCTGAGAAGACTTGTATGAACTGGTGCAGAGTCAAGTGAACGAAACTACAACAATTTAAATAATAATAAAAACAAAATCAAAACAAATAACTGCATCGTAAGAATGTGGATAAATGCAATGAACAACTAAGATTCTAGCCAATCAATAATGAAGCATGCTATCAGTCTACTGACAGTAAGGTGATAAACTCAGGCTGCAGAATGAGAATTGCAGAATATATTTTTTGGACGTGGCCGATGAAGGAATTTGTCGTACTTCATCATGTGTACTTGTTTCACTTCATTTTAACTTTTTCTCAATTACATGTAAATAAACAAAATTTTTTTAACATTCTCTTTTAAAATTTTGACTTCTAAATTCTCTGCCTGCCTCTCTCCCTTCCATTTTCCTTGAAAAGACAAGTCATTTTATATAGATTATACAAGTATAATCATGTAAAACATTTCCAGATTAGTCATGTTGCAAAAGAAAACACAAACCAAAAAATCCAAAAAGAATAAAATAAGAAAAAAGTATACTTCAATCTGCATGCATATACCATCAGTTCTTTCTCTGGAGGTGTATAGCATTTTTCAACATATATCCTACAGAATTGTTTTGGATCACTATATTGATGAGAATAGCTAGGTCATTCATGGTTGATAATTGTACTATACTGTTCTCTTGGTTCAATTCATTTCACTTTGCATCAGTTCACATAATCTTTCAAGGTTTTTCTGGAGTCACCTTACTTGTCATTTCTTATAGCACAATAGCATTCTATCACAACCGTACAATACAACTTGTTCAGCCATTCCCCAACTGATGAACATCCCCTCAATTTCCTATTCTTTGCTGCTTTAAAAAGAGTTGCTGTAAGTATTTTTATACATATAGGTCCTTTTCCTTTTTCTTTTACCTCTTTGATCTACAGATCTAGTAGAGGTATTATTGGATCAAAGAATATACATAATTTTATAGCCCTTTGAGCATAGTTAAAACTGTTCTCCAAAATGGTTGGATCAGTTCACAATTCCACCAATAGTGTGTTAGTGTACCAATTTTTCACATCTCCTCCAACATTTGTCATTTTCCTTTTCTGTCATATTAGTCAGTCTGATAGGTGTGAGGTGGTACATGAGAGCTGTTTTAAGTTGCATCGCTCTAAGCAATTGTACTTTACTATGCATACTTATTACAAGGGTTTTTTTTGTCTTTCTTTTTTTTTCAAAATGGAAGGGAAAATGGAAGGGAGAGAAAATAGATTTTTATTCATTGAAAAAAGTTTTAAAAAATAAAAATGAGACACATGGTAAGTATAACTAAGGCTATAGCATACTACCAAAATAACTTGGATGCAATAAGCAGTGTAGGAGATGCCAGGCAAGAGCGTTGATTAAGAAAAGGAGAGACACAGTCTTTTGATCTCCAAGTCAACAACCATTGTTGGAAAAGTGGAATCAACATCAGTCATATCTGTCCTCTTCTCTTCATTCATATGGTCACTACCCCAGCTCAGGACCTCATCAGCTCTTCCTGGGACTACTAGAATAGTCTCTTATGTGATCTTCCTATCACATTCTTTGTTGTATCGTCCACAAAGCTGCCAAAATTTATATTCCTAAAGCACAGATTTGACCATGACTTTTCTTCACCAAAAGCTTTGGAGACTCCTTACTGCCTCTAGGAGAAAATACAAATTCCTTTGCCTAGTTTTTAAAGTCCTTCACAAACTATATTCAACTTATCTTGTTGGGCTTATATACCAACATTCCCCTTTACATACTTTCACTTTTTTTTTTACATACTAATTGGTGTACTTGTCAATTCTCCAAAATTGACTTTCATTTTCTTTCTCTGCACCTTTGCATAACCCATCTTGTGGAATTCCTGGAATGAACTTTCTCCATATCTCCACCTCCTAAAACCTCCAACTCCCTTCAAGGTGCAGCTCACTTGATACTTTCTACAAAAATTCCCCCAGTTTTTTAGTACCTCCTTTCTCCTGTTCAATTACTTAGCATTTACTTCAAATTTTAATTTACTTATCTGTGTATATTTTCCCCTCCCCCCAAGGTAGAATTGAAGTGTCTTGATAACAGGAATTTTCATTTTAAGTTTTACATCTCCAGCATAATAAGTGCTTATTGAATTGAATTGAACAATTAAGGTCCAGTAAATTGGTAAATATTCCTAGTGAGTACTTTGCCCTCAATTTTCCTTATTTTTGTAACAATCTTTACTCAGGTCTGATACATAGGAGAAGGTTGACAGATGATTTTATCAATTTAATCATCCTTGATCATTTTCATATGTGTGAAGAATAGTTATGTGGAAGAGTCTGAACAATTTTTCTTTAAGAGCAGAGCAGAGCAAGAAGAAATTCTGGTAGAAGGAGTGAATATGTAATACAGAGGAGAGATCCTCCTAATATGGAAGCATTTTTACATGATAGCACATGAATAAACTATATCAAACTGCCTACCATTTTCAGAAGAAGAGAGGGGAGGGAAGCAGAGAGAAAAATTTGGAACTCAAATTCTTGTAAAAATGAATGCTAAAAATTTTCTTGACATGTAACTGGGGAAAAAATTAAAATACTAATGATGATTTACTTAAAAACAAACAAAAAAAAAACAAAGGAGAGTTCCCTAATAACCTCCTCCAGGAGGACCTCACTGCCTCAACTGAAACAAGCACAGATAGAAGTATCCATGGCCAACATGGAAGCATCTCATCAAATATCACCATGTCCTGTTGCTGTCCAGTTGTTTCAGTCATGTCCAACTTTTCATGAGCCCATTTGGATTTTTTTTGGCCATTTCCTTCCCAGTTTATTTTACAGCTGAGAAACTGAGGCCAAAAGGGTTAAGTGACTTGCCCAGGGTCACAGAGCTAATAAGAATCTGAGGTCATATTTGAACTCAGGTCTTCCTGACTCCAGGGCTGGTGCTATATCCATTGCACCATCGAGCTGCCCCATCATGCACTAAATGAAAATTAAGTCTTGTATATCACTGTACCTCCTTAGGTGTTTCTACTTAATATATTTAATTTATTTAATTAAAATTTTTAATTAATTAATTGTATTAATGTATTTTAAAAAATGGAGAAAAAGTAATATGCAAAATTAGTATATAAATAAAACACAATGTAAAAAATATTTCTTTCCCCCTCCAAAAAAAAATGGAAGAAAAAAATTATAGTGAGAAACAAGGTAAAAAGAGTGACTATGGAACATTTGGATTTTGTTTTTTAAACAATCTTTCTCCACATGATTACAGCAGACACAAAACTTTTGTATCCATGAGTTCAAAAATTCTCCTGTGCTTTAGATGTGCTATTAGAAGAAACGGAGAACAGCTATTTGTAATTGTGGGAAGCCACTGAAAAGGCATATAAAGGTCTTTAATACTAAGAAATTAGTTTTTTGTTTATGTGGAGGAAAGGGTTAATAGGATATGTGTGTGTGTGTGTCTGTGTGTGTATGTGAGACAGAGAGAAAGAAAGAGACAGAGATAAAGAGAGACAGAGACAGAAAGAGACAAAGACAGAGGCAGAGAGAGCGTGTTCAAGACATCACAGAATACATAACTGAATGGGATCCTGGAGAACATCTACCAGAAGTGGGGAACCATGTAGCCTCAAGGGGTTCCCCACCCCTGAATTCTAATCTAACTATGTGTTATAGAGGAATAAACAAATTGGGGCCATAAGTGAGATGATGTGATGGAGGTCACAAAGTGATGAATTACAAAACTGGGATTTAAACTCAGATCTGTCTAATACCAGAGCCATGTTCTTTTCATCATACTATAAAAATGGCTACATTCCACCCTATCCAAATTACATAACCATACATGAGGCAAATTGTTGAGAGATTTTATGCATTTATATTTCCAAATAAATTTGGACTGTTTTTGCACATTGTGATGCTATTTGGAACTGAGCAGTAGGATCTTAGGTTGAGAACATAACTGGATATGGCTCCCTTCTGCAGAAATCACATGAAAATAAAGTAAAGTGCCTCTTGTTTGCGTGTGTCAATTTTTTACATTAATAAAGTAGGTATGAATGCTGATGTTGATAACCTTGAGAAGTAAAAAATGCATTTCTTCAAGTTACAGTTACAGACAAATCTTCCTCCTTTATCCCCTTTATCACTTTATCCTGTATGTATAATTTCTTAAATTTAACCAGGGTGCCTACATATTCATTTATTTATTTTTAAAATAAAGTTTCTTTTTTTATTTCTGATTGACAAATCACTAGAACAATAGCGAAAACAAATTGAAAGTGACAACTTGAAAACAGGAAATTGAATTCATGTCAACTTTAGGAACTTTTTAGATTTGAATTGGAAAACAATATCTGTATAAAGAAACCATCATTTGTTGATAGTTTATGTTTCATGAGGGAATATCTGAGGGAAAATGTGATATATGAATAGAATGTTATTGTTCAGGAAAAATGATGAATGTGTGGAAATCAAAATATCTTGATGTATATTTGAACTGATAAAGAATGAAATAAAAATTGGAAAAATGATACACAAAATGACTACAAAAAAGTAGACAAAAAGATTCCAAAAAGGAAAACAATTTCTAAGTCACCAAAAAATAAACAAAACACCAAAACAAAAACCCCAAACCCAAACCCTAATAATGATCCCAGAGAACAGTTCATGAAACATAATTCTCTCCTCAGGGCAGAGAGGCAGGGGTCTGCTGGACCCAAATGGCATATGCAATACTAGATATGCTCACTGTACTAGATGTTTCTGCTTTAATATTTTCCTTTGTTCCCATGAGGGTTCAATCTGGATAGGGAAGGTTTGCTGTCATTGTTTTTTAGAAACTGACTGTGAGGTAAAAACAAGAGGAATCAGTAAAAAAAATTTTAAAAGAAAGAAATGGGAAAAAAAGAGGAAGGAAAGAAGAATGAATTAAAGAAAGAAAAAAAGAAAGAAAGCTTATGTCCCACAACAATGACTAAGTGCTGCTGTTTGGTAGCTTGTTCAGTGACATTAATTGCTGACACAATTGAACTGATCAAAATACTTCATTTTAAATTTTGCCCAAATTCAACAGTTTAGTCAATTATTTATTGATTTCAATGATCTCTTATTGTCTGCTAGAGTGAATCCCTTCATTTTTCACCTGAAATTACAGAGTTTTCCAAAGAACTAAAATGACAAGATGTCCAAAGAGTAAGACAAACAGGCATGGGCTATACAGAAGGTCACTGATGGTGAATGGGGACAAACAGTAAGCAGTATCACAGTGTGCAAGATGCCGGCTCTAGTGATTTGAATCCTAAGAGCACGAACACATATTCATGAAGGACTCTGAGTTTCAAAAATCACTTCCCTCACAAAAGGCCTGTGAGATAGATAATGATAAGCATGACTCCCATTTTACAGATGAGGCAAACTGAGGTTTGGAGAGGTGATGCAACTTGTCCAACATCAGTTATTCAGTAGAAAGAATCAGAGGTGAGACTTCAACACAAGTCTTACTGACTCCAAGCTTGGAATCTTCCCCACTATACTTTACTATTTAGTATGCTTGAAGAATTAAAAGGATGCCAAGTCTGTAGAGTTCTGAGCAGACTGCCTATGGAGCAGTTATGGAATAAGATGGGCCAAAATCACACAGGATAAGAAGTTGTCAAAAAGTTGTGATATGGGGCAGGGGAAAGGGCATCCAAATGGATGAAGTCTCTGATTCTTTAAAGAATCAAAGTAAATGAACTAAATATTCTGTGCAGTGCCAAAGATGAGTCTTTATAATAGATGTAGCTTTGTCTCACAGTGGATAGAGCACTTGGCCTGGAATCAGGAAGACTTGAGTTCAAATGTGACCTCAGAAACTTAGTAGCTGTGTGATCCTGGGCAAGTCATTTACCTTTTGCCTACTCAGTTTTCTCATCTGTAGAAATGGAATAATAATAGTACACACCTTTCCAAGGTTGTGGTGAGCATCCAATGAGATAATATGCATAATGCACTATCTTTAAGTTTTAAAAACACTATTTAGATACTACTATGATTATTAGAGTTTCCTGTCAGTATTAACTACAAGTTTTTAAATTTTTTCTATTAAATTTTCATCTTGGTTTAGTTATCCTAGCAAACGTAAGACCTTCAAGCTTAGTTTCTGCATTCTCCTGCATTAACTCTCTTTTTTTTTCTGTAAACCCTCCCATGAAAGCTCCAGGGAGATGAAGTAACCAGGTTACATTAAAATTCTCTCAAAAAAAAAATACCTTGCTTTGTATGTTTGAGCACAATTTCCTCATCTATATTATTTAATTCTCTTATTTCTTTAAGAAAGAAAACTCTAGGCCTTTTACACCATGTTTTTTTTTTTAATTGGGTTTACTTAACATGTGATAATTTTCAGATGACTGTCTGGTCCAACAATCACTTATGCAATTTGGAACTGAGTTATTTCCTGTTTCTTTAACACAATGAATGAGTTGGTACTCAGAGGAATAATTTCCATCTTGACATCCTTCTTTCAATGACTTATTATCTTTACCAGCACGGAGAGTCTATCCCCAGTTTGAAAGAGCTGAAACAAACGTCATTGTACTGTGTGGATTCCTCATTAACTGAATTTCTCATCTCATCTATTCTTTCTAGAATAATTTTTTGCCAGTGAATCGCATGTAAGGAACCCCTTCCTTCTTGTCATGCCATGATACAAATAGAATTAGGGTTCCACCTCACTGTCCTGAAACTTACCTACTGCCTAAACTCTTACATTTTAAATAGGACTCTGGATGGTTCTAGAGGTATGTATTCTGCCTACTTCCTATTTAAATATTCTCAACAATAATTAGATGCTTTTGGGACAAAATAGAAAAGATAAAAATTATTTCTTCATTTTTACTCTAGATTGATTTAATAGCCTACAGAAATTTAAAAAAAAACATCTTTCCACCACTATTAAGATAATGGCTCAAAGATATCCACAATGCTTCTCAAATACATAATCAAAACCTTACCCTTAATAGGACCTGTAATTCTTAGGTAGATTATAGATGTTCAATAGGAGATGCCAGGCCTACTTCTTCACAACAGTTTGTATTCAACCCTGGACTTATAAAGTTAAAAGGACTAGTGTTTTTTCCAAAAAAGTAATTCTTTCTCCCCTGCTCTGTTAGCAGAATATTCTTACAAATATGGTACAGAAAAACAAAAGTGGAAAAATATGTTAGAAAGGGGTAGCAGAAACACCTGTGCATAGATGTAGGTACTATGAGGTCAGAATCAATAGAAAACTGTAAAGTGGAACTGTAACATTATGTTCTTTCTATATTATTCAGACTCCAGAGGGATTCTTATGTAAAAAAATGATGCTGTTTTGAATTCAGTCTCTGCCCCCCAACAATTTCTCCAGAATGACTGCTGCAGTCTTCATTAGTGTATGCCATTTAACTTTCAAACCATGGAAAAGCTGACTCTAGCATCAGACAACACCATTAAAAGTACCACAAGTCAACCTTGGAGGGGATCCAGATACGAAAAGAGCCTAGGGACTCATCGGATACCTCTAAAGTCCTTGGAGGGAGCTGGAGCAAGGATTTTGGTCATCAGACTCATGGAGAATTTCAGGGACATAGAGGGAAAGTCCCATCACTCTCTTGAGGTCCCACAAAGGCCTCTCTTTGACTGCCCATGTGAGTAAGTTGGTTGTATGCCTGTCAGCAATGACTCCATCCCAAGGGTAGGTCCTCTGTGGTTTTGTCGGCCAGACAAAAAACAACGCAAACATTCCCTTCCCACTCCCTTGGATTCATCTTTGTTCACATTTCAGACTAAGAGTAATTCTACCTCAGAATTATTTGGAAAAATTAGCCCCTTTCTTGACTCTTTGCATTCAAGCTTGATGAGGGACCACAGAACATTAGCATAGTCTTTTATTACCTGTATATCTTTATTATACCATCTGAAGCAATTACTACATACTCTTCAGGTGGCTCGAGGGGACTTTATATATACATACATTAGAGGCACATATACAGTAATCACAGCACTACAGCTGCTCAAGGGGCCTAGGGCAGTTTAAATTTACATGAGCATTTTGGAAATCAAACAGGTTTAGTGGGCCAGCAGACTCTTTAATGCTTGCCATGTGGGAGGTCTGGATTAAAGAGCCTTCTGGCTTGAAGGAAGACATTACAGTAGTGACAATGGAAGGGCTTTGGAGGGGGAGGAGCTGTAGAACAAGATGAAGCATTTGGCAAAAAATAGGAGAAATACCTCTTGTGCTCAATCTTGTCAGCTCTCCTACAGCAGTCATGATCTTTCAGACTCATCTCACATGGTCCAGATCACTGGCCTTTTCTTCCCTGCATTCCAGATGCCAGAGACACAGGATGTCAGATATAGAAGGCTCTGCTACTGGCCTCTCTCAGGCAAACTGTGAAGTGCAATCTGCTTCTCTGTGTGTTATCATTAACTGACACAAGGGCTTTGGGGATTACAGAGGGGAAAAAACACTAGCCACAGAGTCTTTCAGAGTGCTTGGTACTTTGCCCATACTTAACAATGGAAAAAGCAAAGTGGTATAATGGAGGAAAAAAATGACCATACTGCTTTGAAAAGGGGAAATGAAGACTCTTGCATCCTACCCCTAACCTAACTCCCTTCTACATTGTTTGGCAGAAAGATGTTTCAAGGAAATATAGTGCTGCTCAAAGTATGTACAACTTGACTCTTCTGCTTATCTTATTTTCTGATGTAGGAACCCTAGGGCTAGATTGCTTATGACCTATAATTTATGCCCTTGCAGAGCCACATTCCTAGAGAAGCATATTACTAGAGGCTGCGAAGAGATCTGATCAGGGGTCCTCTAGGCAGGAAGCCTCTTTAAAACCAAATTGGCTAAGCTCCTTGAATGGGCCTGGACCATCAGTAACACAGAAGGTCTGTTGGGTAGACACTCCTCCAACTTTACAGCACAACTCTGATAGGGAGGTAAATAGAAAGTGATGAGCAAACAGAAGTTGGATCCTGGAGAGCCAACCATCAAAGAGGGATGAAAACAGAATAGAAGCTGGGGGCCCCTGGGGAAGCTAGATGGTACGTGTAATGGACAGACCACTGGGTCTAAAGTCAGGAAGATCTGAGTTCAAATCTAGCCTCAGAAGCTTACTACCTGTGTGACCTTGGATAAGTCCCTGAACCTTTGTTTGCTTCTGTTTCCTCAACTGAGGAAATATGAGATATAAACATCCCCACATAATATAAATACAAATGGAATATAAATAAGGATCACAATAGCACTGACCTCAGGGCTGTCATGAAAATCAATTGGCACTTAGTAGGGACTATATAATGCTAGCTATTATTTGTTATTGTTGTTAAAAAAAATCACAGTATTTGGGAAAGGAGGAATAATGGAGAAGGGGAAGAATGACTTGGGAAAGGGGGAAAAGGGGCTTAGACACAGAAGGAGGAGGGAAAAATACAGCACATTGGAAAGAGCACTGGACTTGTCATCAGAAAATCTAGATTTCAATCCAGTCTCTGACACTGAGGAGTTATGTGACTGTGGCCAATCAATCAATCAATCTATTCATCAATCAAAAAGCATTTGTTAAGACATTGCTGTGTGCCAGGAACTAGGTTAAGGGTCGAGGATCCAAAGACAGACAAAAACTCGCTACCTGCCCTCAAAAGAAGATCACAATCTAAGGGAAGACAACATATAAATTATCTAGGTACATACAATACACAGAGTAGATGAAAGGCAATCACAGATGGGAAACTATTAGCAGCTAAGTCTGTGGTCCCTCATCAAGTCTGAATGCAAAGAATCAAGGAAAGGGACTGATTTTTCCAAATAATTCTGAGGTAGAATAACTCTTAATCTTAAATGTGAACAAAGATGAATCCATGGGGGTGGGAAGGGAATACTGGAGCTGTTTTTTGTCTAAATTTATCTAGGTACATACAAGATATACAGAGTAGATGGAAGGTGATCACAGATGGGAAGCTATTAACAGCTAGGGGGACCAGGAAAGGTCTTTGGCAGAAGTAAGATTTAAATCAGCTCTTTAAGAAAGCCAGTATAGCTATGAGGCTGATGTGAGAAAGAAGAGTGTTCTAGGCGTGAGGCACAGCCAGTGCAAAGAACCACGAAATGTGGAGCTGGAAAACTAGTGGCACAACTTGGTAAGTCTCCCTGAATGTCAATTTCCTAATTTATCACATGAGGAAGTTGAGGCTTCCCCTCTCTTCCTCCCCTCCTTCCCAGTATTCCAAGGTCTTTTCTGGCTGTAAATACTTGGATTCCATGATATTTCCTTTCTCTAAATCTCATTTTCCTCAACTATAAAATGGAACCAATATTGCTTATACTGCCTACAACTTCACATGATTATGAAGACATTGCTTTGTAAATGTTAAAGACAGCAAATAAATGAGAGAGGTTATTATTACAGAATTGATAAGGGAGGGGAAGAAACAGAGAAGGCGATGGAAGGAAGAGGAGGGAGAAGAGGCAAAGGAGCAAAGTAGAGAGGAAAGAAGAATGTAGAAAAGGAAAGGAAAGAAGAGGATTTTTTAAAAGGAAGATGGAAGAAAGGGAAAGTCAAAGAAAGAAATGTTTGTCTACAACTTGAGAGTGAAGAAGAGATACTAGGGAACCAATGGCATTCCTTTCGTGATGTCACAGAACAGATCTCCATACATCTTATCGGATCTCTACTCTAAGTAATAAAGTTTGTAACACTGAAAAGTACTATCCTGATGTCTCCTTTTTTTCTTAGATGATATGAAAGTATCTTGAAAGAGTTCAAAGGCTTCTGAACATCTCCCAACTTCCAACTTGGGAATGGGGAATGGTCACATCTACAGTGGCCTATGGACCAATCATCCAAAGCACCACTTGGTTGTCGTTGGGTTTTCCCTCCACTGAAAGAACCAGTTGTTTGATTGGACAGAAGTGACTGGTTATTTTGGCAGTGTGGACTCTGCCGTGGGCACTGGGGAAAACAGTCCTCACAGTCCAGTTGCTGACTCCTCCTTCCCCACTTCTCTCCACAACACAAACCACTTCCCTTTATTTGAAGTCATTTTGCTCTTCTTGTTACGACTGCAGCTGTGGTGGTTCAGGGCATGGGGGTGTTGGTGAAGCCGTGAGCAATTATGGGAGTGCTCAGTTGAAGACTAGGAATGATACAACAGAACTGGCCCAAAGCAGAACAGAAAGAACACACCAAGTCTTTCTTCCTTTTCCTCAGATTGACAAAACAGAAAAGTACAAGGGTCAACTACATTATGAGAAAGGTTACGTCAAAACTGAAAGGAAAAAGGGGAAGAATCTGAAAAATAATCCTTAGAAAGCATGTACTACGTATATCATTGGAGGACACAACACTGCTCCAAACTGCTGGGAAGGTGATTGAGACATTTCCTTGGCATGCTAGTAGCCAAACCTTCAAGTGGCAGCACATAATACAGCTTGGTGATCAAATAATAGGTCACCATCGAATACACTGTGATTGATCTGTGTCCCTGTCACAAGGGGAGCAAGATCTTTGGACAGAATTTTACTGGGATAGAAGCCCATGCTGCTGACAAATATCAATCAGCGAAACTTAACATTTTAAGCACCAATCAACCAAACCACACTTTCCAGCCAAGTCTTGTTCTTTTAAAAAGTAAATTAAGAATACTTTCTCCCTTCTGAAGCAGGGATAGAGAAGAGATTCTCAACAGGGAGAACCTTAGCAGCATGGTCTCTACTTGCTTTAAGCACTTACAAATTCTAAGGGCACAAATAAGATTATAAGGTTCATTTTACAGATGAGGAAACCAAGGGTCCTGAGTAAAGTGGCTGGTTAGTCACACAGGTAAGTAGTGGAGCGAGGGCTCAGATTGAGGTCCTCTTTTTTCTCTTGTTCAATGCTTCCTTCTTTTTTCCCCTTCCTTTCTTCTCCTTTTTTTCTCTTCTTTCTTTTCTCACTTTCTTCTCTTCTTTTCCTCCCTTCTTTCATTCCCTCCCTTTCTTTTTTCCCTCCTTTCCTTTCTTCCTTTTCTCCCTTCCCACCTTCCTTCTCTCCCCTATCTTTCCTCTCTCCTTTTCTCTCTCTTTCTTCTTTTCTTTCTCTTGTTTCTTTTTCTTTCTTTTGTTTCTTCTCTCCTCCCTCCTCTTTCTTTTTTTCTTTCCCTCCTTCCTTCCTCCCCAACTTCTTTCTTTCTCACTTATTATTTTAGAAGATGACAAGACTATCAGATAGCCTGTCACTCCTCATTCTAAATCATCTGCTTTATTGAGGATGACATGAAAAAATAACCAAAAACTATTTGCATATTCCTTATGAATTGAAAGGACAAGGTGATTCTCATTGCAGAGAACAGAATACGTTCTTTGAGGAAAGGGCTAAAATTACAACTCCTGATGAAAGTGAGAAGGTGGATGAGCAGTAATATTGTGCTACTGAATATCCTGAAAGGGAAGACAAAAGACCTTAAATATTATCAAGGGAAGGTCATAAGATGGAGAGTCATCTGAAAGAAGACAGGATCATAAGCCAAGTACTGGGTGGGATTTTTGGAGGCCTTTGAGTTCAACCCTATTGTTTAGAAATTAGGAAATTGAAGCTCAGTGACCTGACTGTCACAAAGATAGTAAGCATCAGAAGAGGAACTCAAACCCAAGTCCCTCTGTTTTTTTGTTTTGTTTTTTCCACCAGACCTCTTTGGGTATTGTGGGCTCAGTTTGCCTCATAAGGGGGTGGAATTAATGTAGAGGAAGAAAGAAAGGCACT
The DNA here is from genome assembly GCA_023548195.1 of Bettongia penicillata ogilbyi. Taxonomy (NCBI): domain Eukaryota; kingdom Metazoa; phylum Chordata; class Mammalia; order Diprotodontia; family Potoroidae; genus Bettongia; species Bettongia penicillata. Next base: position 772,092 of record JAJHZJ010000676.1, read on the forward strand.
CATTTAAAGAGAGGAAATTGCTTTAAAAACATTTTTTAAAAATATAAGTGAGGAAAAGGAACTGGGCAGAGCTTCACCATTAATCATTCTCAGAATCAAGCTCCCTACACTTAAATATGGTTTAGCCTCAGGAAGAGCTGACTGAGCATGTGTGAAGGACTGAGTCCCTATTGGCCAGTCCTCAGTTACACTATTACATCCATTCCATCCTAGCCCCTATCCCCACAAAGTATTCAACAAAGCATTTGTCCCCTTCTTTTGTACTTTATGACTTGGCTCTTCCCTCCCCCATCACTAAAGAATATCGATGTCAATTGTGTAGCAGTGTTTGTACCTACAATGACAAGTTCCTGTTTTTTTTTAAGTTTCAGTGGGTTTCGGAGCACCTACCAGTAAGCACAAAGGGATGTCAGCCAAAACTGAGTGCATCACTAGACGGTGGTTGTTTTCTAAGTACTAAAATGGCAGTGGATCAGAAGGACATGAAGCTGTAAGGCCAAATGAGTTTCAAATGTTGATGAAGTTATATGAATGCTAATCTATCCCTTATGCCAGAGTCAAAGATGATACCAAAGGATTCAATGCCAAGCTTTAAAGCAGATGCCATAGTTCTATGAGTGGAGGCTCATCATTACTGTGCACGATCTTGAGCCCTGTATTTCTCTCCTGTATGTCACTCAAAGAATGTCCTTTAAATACCTAATATCCAAATGAAACAATCCAATTATATAAATAATTATTAAAGGTTTACTACATGCAAGGTATTCTGAGCTGCTAGCCATATTATATGCAATAAATATTAGAGAAAAATTATGTATAATTATTTAAAAAATAGATGTGAAAACTGGCAACAGATCTATAAGTTATAGTCTTAAAGAAGAGATTCTTAATGTAGGATCTGTGAATTTTTTGTGTTTTACTTTAATAAATATTTCAGGATAATTATTTTCCTTTGTAATTTTATATATTTTATTTTATGCACATAAAGCATTCTTCTGAGAGGGAATCCGCAGGCTTCACCAGACTGCCGAAGACATATGTGATATAAAAAGTGCTAAGAACCTTTGTCTTTGTGAGTCTCCTATGGCATCAGAAAGTTAAGGGATTTGCTCACAGTCACTAATAACTGGGATGCACATGGGGCAGCCCTTGGATCAGGTGTCCTGGCTCCACGGCCAGTTCTCTATTCACAAGACTAAACCATGCTGGGTCTTAACTTTGTTGTGCACTTTGTAAGCCTTTACAAATGGGAGTAACAGCCAAAATGATGTGACATAAATGTGGCAAATCTGTGTTGTTTGTTAGAATATCACTGACCAAGCACACAATTAGGATGAAATTTAGTAAAAGTGCCAGAAACAAAGGCTTTTGAGAAGTAAAACTTGAATGAAATTTTTCTTCACAGTTTTCACCTCTGCTATGACTGAAGAGTAACAAAGCCTCATGATACATAGAAAGAAATAAAGCCATTACCCAGCTAAGGAAGACCAAAGCCATGGAAGTGGACTGAGGAAAGAAACAAGGAATCACTTAGAATTTAAAGAGTTCTTTAATAAAGAAAACGGAGCAAAATTCAAACAAAATTCAACAAATAGGAAGGACTGATTGCAAAATAGAGGAGAGAAAAGAAGAGGAAAGGATCTGCCCCAAGATATTCTTCTATAATTTGTGTTCAACTGGGTCTCCTGAACGAAAATATGGCAATATGGGACAAGTCAAACTCAGTATAGTGAAGATTCCAGAAAAAAAGGATAATGAAATATACTTCCCTCTTCATTACAGACAAATGGGGGGCTACTGGAACAGAAGGAACACCATCACATGGTCACTGTATCTGACTTCTGCTAAGTCGTTAACTGTTTGTCAGAGGGAAGAATTCAAAGTAAAAGGGAGAAGGGACCACCTTGGTCTCTATGACTGTGACACAAAGATAAAATGTGTATAAAGACAGATGACTAGTTTCAGTAACTTGGTTTGAATAATTCAGTTTTCAGGGTATCTATGATATATAGTTAGAAGGAATTGAAGGTAGGTAGTATAATACAGTTGACAGAGTTCTAGATCTGAGGTCTGGAAAGACCAGGGTTTGAATACTGCCTCAGGGACATATTAGCAGTGAAAGCTTGGGCAAGTCACTTAAACACTACACCTCAATTTCCTCATCCATAAAATAGGGATAATAATATCACTAACTTCAGAGAGTTATATGATAAGTAAATGGTTCATATATGTAAAGGGATTTGCAAACATTAAAATAATTTATAAAACTGGCTATCAAGATAGAAAAGCCTCAAATTCCTCCTTTCTGTGAAGAATCAATAAATTAATTGCTTTATGAGAATATTCTTTGGAGAAGGCTTGTTTGGGTGTTTATTAAAAGGTGACTGTTGGGTTAAAGCACAACGTATCAAAAATTTAAAAGAAGAAATCAGATTGAATGAATGAAGAAATGAATGAATGAAGAAATGAAATGTGAGGTCTCTGACCTCTACAAGCCTCAACATTTTTGATCACCTTCTGCTTTTCATAGGTCAAACTTTTAAGAGCAAGGATACTTCCTACTCTTAGAATTATCCTGCCTCTTTAATTCTCTGACCTTTGTATTATAGTAGGCAAAATAATAGGCACCTTAAAGGCATAGGAATAACACAGACAGGCATAGACAAATGCCTATGCTAACTTAGTGTGGGCTCTAGTAAAACTGGAAAAGGATTCCCAGCCCTGAGTCATCCATATAATCAAAAGTCTCTGAACATGTTTCTGTCCCTAATATTTTGTTGCTGTAGGCAACCATCAACTCCACATAAGGACTTCTGCCAACTGGAGACGATGGCTGACAGAGAGAGCCAGAATTTTTCTTTAACTATTTGTTTCCCAGCTATATTATAAATGTAGAATGGAAAGTAGCATCAGAGCTAACTCGTGCAATTCCAAACCAAGAAGTAAAATGGATTCTTTCTATCATGTAAAAATGTGTATTTTTTTAAGTCAGGCTTTCTATAAATGTAGTTACAGAATGAGATAACAATCTATAAATATTTAAAAGAATTACAGAATTTTAGAAGTGAGAAGGGTCTTCTGAGATAGACTTCTCATATGACATGTGAGAAAACAGGCCTAGAATGGGGGAAGTGACTTACCCAAGGTCAAACACAGCTGGCATAGTAAGAAAGGCAGTGCAGCTCTCTTGACTCATTATTTCCAGTGGTTCTTCCACACATTTCAGACATTTGATGACAGATGTAAAACAAAAGCATTTAAACAATGATGCCCCATGCTTCCTCTAAGAGATGATAGTTGAGGGAAATGGCCAGAATTGGTGCTATCAGGGCCAATTTTAAATCAGCAAGGTTATTCATCATTTCTATGACAGAAAACTGAGTCTTATTATTCCTGAAAACAATGCATACATTACTGAGCAAGGCACTCCCTAAGATCTGTAAAGGAATCAGAACTCAATTTGAATCTCTCCTACTCAATGAAAACTCTGATTTCCCCAAGCTGGAAATGAGCTCTGGCTCCTAGGAGCCTCATAGCCCTTACTGTCTGCAGTGTTCACCGGGCACTTACCACTTACTGTCTTTATTTTTAGATTTCTTATTTCCCCAAGGTCACTTATGTAAATTCCTTCCGAGTAGGGACTGTCAATCTTTTTATCACATAGAGTGCTTAACACAGAGCCTCACATAGAGCACTATTTCCTAGCTGACTGTTGTGGGTAGTTAGGTGGTGCAGTAGAATGCTGGGCCTGAAGTCAGGAAGACTGCTCTTCCTGAATACAAATCCAGCCTCAGACATTTCCTAGCTGTGTGACACCGGGCAAGTCACTTACCCTGTTTGCCTCAGTTTCCTCCTCCATAAAATGAGCTGGAGAAGGAAATGACAAATCACTCCTGCATCTTTGCCAAGAAAATCCCAAATGGAGTCACGGAGAGTCAGATAGGACAAAAAAATGATTGAACAAGTTGACTATTGATCAGACTTGTCACTGTTGTTGAGTTGCTTCAGTGGTGACTGACTCTCCTGTGATCCCCATTTGGAGTTTTCTTGGCAATGATACCAGAGTGGTTTGCCATTTCCTTCTCCAGCTCATTTTATAGAGGAGGCAACTGAGGCAAACAAGGTTAAGCAATTTAGCTAGTAAGTATCTGAAGCTGGTTTTGAATTCAATTCCTTCTGACTCTAGGTCTGCTTTCTAGCCACTGTGCCACCTAGCTGCCTGTTTATATTGATTATCGCAGTACAGTAAAATCTTATTCATCTAAAAATAATTCACATCACTTTACCTCAAATATTCAATGAGAGCCCGGAAGTAAATTTGAAAAAAAAAATGTAATTGAGTGGCTCAAATATCATAAAGCTCATGCACTAAAAATTTCATTTGTTTCATTGATAAAAAAGCTTCTTGTAGTCATTGCTCAGTACCTCTTTACTTTTTACACACAATCCTAACAAGTAGTTATTTGGTTTGCAAGCATACAGTGGATCATTAGAAGTTTTCCACTGGAAGCTGGGCTGGGATGCTACGAGAGGGAAGCATAATGACATGGACTCTATGAAATAACAGCTAACCATCACTGCCAGCAGGATCAGGGCTTTCACAGCTTACAGTTGACAGCTCCTCAGCCCATGGTGCCCTGGGGCCTAGGAATACAGACATGGAACAGAATATAAATGGCCTTCAGAAACTCAGCTGGCTTCCCTATTCACAACAGTCAGTGGCTGCAGGAATGATATCCCCATGACTCCTTGTGCATCAGAGCCTTTGAGACTTGGCACATGTCCTCCTGAAAGAGTCTCAAGAGAACAAGAAACCCTGGAGTGGGTGGTGGAAATCCTTGCTAGTCTATCTATCTGTAAGCCAGGGAACTGACATGAACTGGTCTAGTTGCTAGGGGTGACAGTCAGTCAAATGATGGCCCTGGATAAGGCAAACTAGGCTCTTATATGACAGTTCTGCCTGAGGGATTTTATCATTATAAATTAGGAAAAACACCTAGGAAAGAAAACTGACCCTTTGACAAAGGAGAAGAAAGAAAAATCATCATAAAGAGACGCAAAAAAAATTAGCAGTTTGGAGTTACCTAGTGTAGGGGTAAACCCAATCCAACAAGTTTTAATTGTTTTAATTTATTTACTTACTTACTTAAATACAAGACCAGGCACTAAATCCTGGAGCCACAAAGACAAAAGGAAAAAAAAAAACAGGTCCTGCCCCTAAGAAACTTACATGTTATAGAGGGGACGCTACAGGCAAACAAATACGTATGTATTAGACAATTTGGGAAGGAGCAAAGGGGGGTACTAACAACTATGAAGATCAGGCATCATTTCCCATAGAAGATGGACCACATGAGCTGAGTCTTAATGTCAATAACAACTGAGATATTTTCAGCACGGAATATATAATAACTGATTGTACAATGATGAACCTGGGTCATCTACACAAACTTAAAATACATTAGGGATTATCAGTTTAAGAAAATATGGTAATGGGAGATACATGTTCAGAAAGGCTTCTGTTAAGATGGTGAAAATTAGAACAAGAGCTTTAGGGAGTAAGCAATACGCTGCAATGGAAAGAGAGCTACATTTGTTATCAGGAGACCTGGATTCAAAAGCTGCACCTGTAATGATGAGTAAGTTACTTAAGCTCTGTCAACCAGGTTCCTCATCTGCAAAATGGGGATGCCGGACTAGATGAGAGGACCCCAGAGTTAGCCTACTGCTCTAAAGATAGGATCCTCTCCTTGTTATCTGGAGAATTCACTTAGTAAAAGATCTCATTCCTGAACAATGCTACCTAGAGGGGCATTTCAGTATTATTCCCATTTTGTAGATAACTGATAACACTGAGACAAATTACTTTCTGAGGGTCACAAAGTAAACCAGTGGTAAATGTAGGGTTAGAACTCAGATATTCATGTATTTTTTTCTTTGATACATCCTAGGATTTTGTAGTTTCATTCATAACCAGGTTCATCCGACATCTACTCACTCAAGTAGAACAATTGTCAGTCTTGGCTATTCTTCCTGTAATAAATCTGTCACAACTGTCCTTTCCTTACCTTTTCTTTCTTTTTTTAAATTCTTATTTATTGAATTTTTAATTCATGGAATAAAACAAGCATTTCCATAACAGCATAATAAAAAAGATGCTTGCACATGAAACTGCAAATCTAGTATGTTCAACTTGCTATCCCTTTTAAACATATAATAAAGTTATTATGTAAATTTCTTTTTTTTCCTGTCTCTCCTACCCCACTCTGGAGATGGCTACCATTAGGCACTAATATGCATGTGTGTGTGTCTATGTAAAATCATTCTATACATACTTCTATTTACCTTTCAACTCTCAAAGCCCTAGCTTGGTACCATACTGCCTCATACTAAGATTACTGCTAATTTCCTCATTAGTCTCCCTGTATCCAAACATTTTTCATTTCTAGTCCATTTTTTACAAAGTTAATCTTCCTAAAACACTGCTTTGCACGTAGTCATTCCTCCCCTTTACTCACTGTCAAACTTTCAGAGGTTCCCCAATGCATATGGGTAATAGTATAAACTCGTTAACCTAGATTGTGGGGTTTTCCATAGTCTCTTCGTGACCTATTTTTCCAAACTTATACTTTGCCATGATGGCTGTGTAACGATTCAATTCAACAGTTATATTATTCCTCTACCATGTTTAAGGTACTGAGGACAGAAAGGCAAAAACCAATAGCTCCTGACCTCAAAGAGCTTTTATTCTATTAATAGGAGTAACCAAGGAAAAGCCTGCTATGTTCCCCATATATTCTGCATTAAGATGGACCATTGGTACTATAGTAGGCTTGGTTCCCTTAGATCTCATTCCTCTTCTGAGAGTCAGCAGCAGAGGAAACTTGTCAACAGTCTGACTCCACCCCCAGTGTCTATGTGAAGACAGACTTGGCTGTATTACACACAAATGCATGTTAAGCATGCAAGCATAATCACTCTCCAATTCACTACTGTGTTTTGTAATTGCATAGCAGCTTTCATCCAAAGATTTCAAAACACTTGGAAGATGTTAATGTATGAACTCTTTTTGAGTCCTGTGAAGCTATTGAAAGATGTGTTCCATTCATTTTATGAGCTGAGAAAATAAAATAGCAAACATGATGGTGATCCTCTCAAAGGCCCATTATAAATGGTATATATGTACAGGCTCAGAAAGCCCCTCCTTTCTAGGGAGCTCATCCTCCAGTATGTTCAAAAACTGTGAAGCAAAATCACTGTTCCACTCATTCACTTTGGTGAATTCCAAGGTTCCTAGCTCTCCAGTGTGGGCTCTGCTTGCAACCTGGAGATTCATGGACTTTGAACAAGTCACTTAATTTCTCTGCACCTCAGTCTCCTCATCTTTAAAATGATTCTGAGAAGTCAGTATCATGGTGATTTCATTGAACCTCACTTTGTAGTGACCAACCTAAAGGAAACATAGGCAAATCAGGCAAACAAAGAAAGAAAGAAAAGCAGCTTGTCATCCTAATCTTTTGCATCCTTCGGAAACTATTATCGCTCATACCTGTAGCTTTGAAATGTTTCTCCAAAAAGGGCCACAAACCAATCTCTTTCCTGTTTACCTCTTCAGTCTTTTCTTATTCTCCTTCCTTAGAAGGCCTGACACAGCCCCAGATAGCCAAGTCTCAAAGACATATGAGGGGCCTTCCCAATTTTCCTATGTGCTCACATATTTTAAATCTCATGTGAAATAAATATGGCTGAAATTTGCATGAGAAATGTCTATCAGACTACACTTGGCATTCTGGTGTCATATTGATTTTTTAACTGCTCCCATACCCTTCATCCCCAGTTTCTTTGATGTTGCATTTTGACCAGCTGCTGAGTTTTTTGCAACTAGTCCTTGCAATCTGCCTCTTTTTTTTAATGGTATACAAATGAAATTTCAACAAAATGAACAGCTCTCTCACATTGTTTCAAAATCAGGCATGTTCCTGAGGAATGTGATTTGCCTCAGATGGAAAGCAAGCTTTCTAAAGGGAGGAAGTTTTAATTGCTTGCACATGAAAACATAGTGACTAAGTTTATGTGCACATTAGGAATTTAAAGATGTCAAAAAGAGCTGGCCATATAGACAGGCAACCATTTCTCCAGGTCTGGTACAGTGGCTATTGCACAGAGACAACAAATCACAAACTAGAGATAGGAAACCATGTGTGGCAAATGAAATGAAACTGACATTGCTTCCCTGGGCTTTCTCTAGGCTTAGCTCTCAGTATGAGAGGAGGTAGTTTCTTCATTTCTCATATTGTAAGTGTCATGGTATACATGGGAACAGATGATGCTCAACTGCTCCTTTTCCTAGAGAAATATAAGCAAACCTTTTAAAATAAATATTACCAAAGAAGATAGTTCTCATGATCTTGAAGATATAAAGGCAGAACACAAATATAACCATTCTTTCCATATGGACAACAGCCCTGCCCAGAGACTCACCTTCTTGCCACAGCCATGGGAGTGTTCCAGCTACAGCAGCCACTGCCTAAGATCTGCTCATTACCCTTTCCAATGAGAATGTAGTAGAAAGATCACTGGTTTGGGAGTCAGAAGATCCAGGTTGAAATTCCAATCCTGTTGTCTATTTACCTGTATTTGGCCAAGCTAGAGAATTCCCCTCTCTGTTACCTCATCTATAAAATGAGGAGATTGGACTAATGACCTCTAAGATTCTTCCCAGAATGAAAATCCTTGGAAGCTCTTTCATGGTCACTTTACGTCTGGTCTCACCGGTACTTTTGCCTGTGGATATTTCATGGAAAGATGCCTATTTTTCTCTTCAAGAGCTGCCACCTTTATTCTTTTCCTTTTCCAATCTCACTGCCTTGACTTATAAGGGTGTGGGGGAAGGAAGAAGAGGGGGAGGGGGAAGGGTTGAGAGAAACCAACTGTCACTGGAGATTTCAATGGAAGGAGCTACATCTCTGATGCCCAAGCTGAAACTCAGACTGAGTTTTCTCCTGGACACAATGTTAAACATTGTAGCTACGTTCTACATAGTATGGAGTTCAGCCTTAGTGGTTAAATGGGCTTTTGCAGACTAGCTCTGGACCCTGAATGTCAAACAAGAACATTTTAAACTTTGGGAACAAGTTCATAAATTAGAAACTTGACTGTATTTTGTTCTCAGACATCTCAGAATATTAAAAAAAATCATTTTCTCATCCCTTTTCCCCTACCTCTAACTACTAAAGGAAAACTAGTTACCAATGATCTGTTAGACTGGGATTAATTTATACTACTATTAAGTTACGGTCACAGGACAAACAAAGACAAAAACAAAACTTATCTTTCTCTTTGATTCCTACTTCTTACAAGGCAGCACAGAAGAGAGGCCCCCCTGGAGTCATGGCACTGGAATGAAACCCCTATATCTGCCATTTAGTATCTGTGTGACCTTGGACAAGTCACCTAATTTCTCTGTACCTCAATTTAAAATGAGGGGAATGACTTGGTGTCCTCTGGGCTTCCTTGAAACTCTGAGGCAGTTCTGAGGCAGCCAGATGGCAGAGTAGTAGAACAGAGCAATGGAACTGGCCTCAAGGAGATGTGAGTTCAAATCCAACTTCAGATGCTAGCTGTGTGACCCTAGACTAATCACTTAATCTTTGTCTGCCTCAGTTTCCTCACTTGTAATATGGGTTAAGGATAGCACCTATCTCTCAGGGGGACTGTAAGGATAAAATGAGATAATATTTGTAAAACACTTTGAAAACCTTGAGGCACTATATAAATGAGAGCTGTTATTATTGTTATTGAACATGGAATTTGGGGAGCCATGATAACATAGACAGGAAGTACCTAAGAGAATAGGAAAAATTCAATGACAGTTCATATCCAGGGCATTTGATCTGAGGACACCTCCAGCCACACGATTGAGCTAAGCTACATTTCTATCACTCTAAGGAAGTAGCTTCTTCCACAGGTAAGACAGAAGCAGCAGCAGCTGCCCATTTCTCTAAATCAATTATCTTACTTGATGTCTAATTTCTATGGAACTCTGTCCTAACTCACTAAATAAAGAGAGGGTAATGTGGCATTGGGAAAAGAGTGCTGGGTTGACAGGCAAGCAACCTACGTTAAAATAAATACTTTTGCTAGTGTCTCCCTGTATGACTTGGAGTCAAATCATTCAATCTTTCAAGGTCTCGGTTTCCTCCTTTTTAGAATGAGTGGAAAGGGAGGGAAGGAGACATTGTATTTGATGATCTCCAAGCTTCTTCCAGTCTTAAGCTTATAATTACAATTGTTCTTTCTTCTTTTATCTTTTCACTGCTTGCTGTCCTCCACCCTTATTCCCAAGTTTACTTTAGGGAGTATAGGGAAGTAGAAAGAACATTGGACTTGTAGCTAATATACCTTTCTACAAGTCCTATTTTCACAACTTACCAGCTATGTGACCCTTAACTTACTTAACATCTCTTTTTCCTAATACGTTTTTGGGGCCAAAATGATACTATCTACCTTGACCTCCTCACAGAGTAATTGATCAAATTAGTCTCTGCATGTATACATAAAAATATACATATCTATATATGTACATACACATATATAGACACATACATACATAAATAATGCATACATATGCATGCACATATAAAGTATGTATATATGTATACATATAAACATGTGTGTTCTCTAACTTTAATGGTTTATATATAATATACTACATATATATTTATGTAATATATAATATACTATAATATAGTTATAGATACACTATAATTTATGCTATATAATATGCTTATTTACTATATATTATACATATACTATACATAATATACTCATGCATACTACATATGATATACATGAAATATATAATATACAATATACTTATATATAATATACTATATGAATATAAGTTTATTTTTAATGAGGTCGTAGATTTAAAGCAGAAAGGAACTTTAATCCAATCCTCTCATTTTACACATGAGAAAACTGAAATACAGAGGAAAGGAAATAAATAAATTGTCCACATTCACATAGTAAGTGACAAGAGAGGATTTGTGCTCAGACCTTCTAACTCTAAAACTGGATACCATCCTCTGGCATTGCCTCTGTTTTCTCTCTTCTGCAGCTGGACCCAGATATCATTCCCCTTATGGATCTTAGGTTTCTCTGTATCCCTAGGTACAAGAACAATGCCATGCACTTAATAGGCACTCAATAAATGATCATTGATTATGATGTGCATAATACAAATCAGAGGTATCTGTAACTCAAAAGATCCCTTCAAACAGATTATGTGAGAGAAATAATGCCGATATTATCGATCTCATTTTATAGATGGGGAAACTGAGGTTCAGAGAAATTCCATGACATGCCATGCCTAAGGACACAATACTAGTAAATGACTGAATCTGAAACCAGACTTTCTGAGTCCAAACCTCCTGCTCTTTCCCTCACACCATGAACTATCAGAATTCCCAAGAAGACATACATAAGAAGGAGAACTTTACTCTTTCTATGTAAATATCATAAAAATAATCAGAGAACCTAATTAAGGCATATGTTTTATGTAGAGTCCCAACATTTCTAGCTGATTTATATGGATATCATTCCTGTTTACATTCTAAGAAGGAAGACATCCATGTGGTAGTGCGTCAAAAATAACAGCAAAAGACAACAGAATTAAAACCCTCAAAGCCTAAACAATAAAACTATTCCCAGTGTGCGTGTCAGGGGTGGTTACATTTGGGGATTGGTGAGGCAAGGAAGTAGCTATGGAAGTTTCATGCCCAGACAGGGCGAGACCAAGAGAAGCAATCATAAACACATGTAGGACGCTGAGGTACATACGCCATGAGAGGAAGGCAAGCCCTCACCATGGAACGGAGGTGATTCTGGGTCTGCACAAGCTAGGACTACAGAGTATAAACTCTTGCACATCCTCTGGAAAACTGTCTCTTTCAAGAAGGTACAGACCCCTTCCCTTTTTATCTCTAGAGCCCCAATGCCTAACACGGTGCTGGCCACACGAGAGGTACTAAAGGAATGCTTGATAAATTAAACAAAATTGAATCTTACCAAGAAGGGAAAAGTCTGTATCAAGCAATAGCAACCTTAGTGTGTCAGTCACCTGAGACCAGCCTAGCCAGGGATAGAGTCTTATCCCCACAGCCTTAGCTACTGGGAAATTGTATGGAAGGTTTGTAATGTGCTTTCATAGAGGGAGTCCTTGGATACAGTGAAATTGGGAAGAGCTGCGGTCAAATTATGGCTGTGTGCTGTTGGGCAGGTCACTTAATCGTTATGTGCCTCAGTTTCCTTATCTGTAAAAGGAAGGTGGCAGACTAGATGTCTTGTAAGGTCCCTTCTAGCTCTAAATTTATGATCCAAGGAACATCTATGATATCAACAAATCCTGCTTGTGATGCTTCCAATAACTGTGACCCTTAGAAATTTTCTCTCTCTGTGCCTCAGTTTCCTCATCTTTAAAATGAGGGGATTTGACTATGAAGTCCCTTCCAACTCAAGGTCTGTAATCCCATGTTCATATGATCCTCTAAGTGCTGAAATAAGCACAAGGCATAAAATTGCTCAGCAGCCTCTAGGCTTTAAAGGACCAAAAATAAAATTCTTCACTTGGGCCAGTAAATGGCTGATCAAGATGAACTGGCCTTAGGACTGTCATTTCCAGTAACTCAAGTGACCCTGGAAATTGAGCAACAAATTTTGCTTTGGTCAGTTCTCCAAGAATGTTGCAACCTCTGAAGTACTTGGTATTTGAAAAGGGTGGCTTACTCCAATCTTATCTCGCACAATGGTTAGAGCTGGTAGGTGGGGGGACAGCTGTAGTCATGCTGACACATACATGTCAGGAGAGGAGATTTCAAAATCAAAGAGTCCTCTAGTTGGAAGAGACCTTGAGATGTCATCTAACCTATGATGGCTTTAAGATTTGTGTTCCCTTCCCACTCTCCACCTCCCTCTTCACCACCACCCCCATCATTCCTTTCCCCCAGCCCTACCCAACACACACAGAGAATCACCAAATACTGAAGCAAAAATAGCTAAACCAGACACCATTCCATTCAGACCCATTTTCCGAAACATGAATTCCTTTGATACTAACACAAAGTCTCTCCTTGAAGCCACCTGTCCATAACTTCCACTCACTTGTCTTGTTTTACCATTTGAGGCCAAGTCTAATCCCTCTTCTATGTAACCTTTCAAATGTTTGAAGACAGCAATCATGCTTCCTTCAGTCTTCCCTTGTTTAAGCTAAATATGCCTCACTCCCTCATCTGATCCTTTTATATGGCTGGGCAGATGTGGGTTGTTCCAGAGAAAAAGAGGAGAAAGGTCACCTTCTGAAATGATATCTGAGATGAAGTGTGTCATTTTAGAAAGAGAAAAAGGAAAGAAGGAAGGAAAGAAGGCAGGGAGAGAAGCAAAGAGGGGAAAGAAAGGAAAGGGAGGAAGGAAAGAAAGAGAGAAAGAAAAGCTTAATATAGCCAATTGGCTCTTTTCAGTATTTTCTAAGGTAGTGAAAGAAGAGTGAACCTCCCCATTTCTTTATACAGTAAAAACTTTTAATGCAAACATCAATCATTGGAAGAATACTGAAAACAGCAGGGGAAAATTGGACAAAGAGCCATTTGAATTGTTTTGCCCCACCACAGTCATTGTGTTTCTCAGCATGTTGTGTGTGCAGAATACTTTGCAAGAAATAAAAAAGGGTGGGAACTTTTGTGGAAAAAGGGAGAGATTAAAGAAAGCAGTTTTTCTTTTTTAAAGGCAACTTTTTACTATGTCAGAGAAGACAAAAAGTACAGAGTAACTGAACATCAAATTTCCCAAACTGCTCCCTCCACAGAGAGCAGGCACATGATACTTAATTTTCTTTCTCTGTGCCTAGGAGGAGAGGATAAGTTTATCCAATGAGAATGAGGAACATGTTTTGAATGACCATGATGATGACGAAGGTGATGACGGGAAAGGCAATGATAATATTGTCACCTTGTATATATTTTCAACAATCTCAGAATACTTTACACATACTATCTCATTTTGTCAAATAGAGGTTAGAAGCCATCATGTACATTGTACAGGAAGTCTTGGTGCTTTCTCAGCTACAAAATAAGCCAGTGGCTACAGTGAAAGCCCTGAAGGAGGGAGTCTTCTAAGGCCATGTTCTAACTCTGCACCATGCAGAAGCTATAGCAGAAGTACAGACTGGCCCCCAAGCTAAGTAATGTCCGTGGCTAGTCAATCCCTGAGGAGGAAGCTGATTAAAAAATGATAATGATAAACTGTTCAGTCACAAGCTCAAGAATTTACAGATATAACCTCACTCTTTATCATCTCCATGCAGATGATTCTCAGATCTCAGCATCTAGCCCTGATCTCTCTCTTCTGAGTTCTGTTCCCACATGATCCACCAGACATCTCTACCTGAGCACTCTGTAGGCATCTCAAACTCAACAACATAAAGGACCATTATCTTCTTATCATCTTCCCTCCCCCGACAGACAAACTTTCCTATTTCTGTTGAGAATGATACCATACTTCTAGCTACCCAAGTTCACAACCCTGGAGTAATCACTGACTTGGATTCTTCACTCATCACCTATGTAATCAGTTGCCAAGTCTTATCAGTCCAACCTGTAAAAATATCTCTTGGATCTGTCCTCACTCATGCGGTCACACTAGTTCAGGACCTCATCATCTCTGCCTGGACATTGTAGTAGCTTCCTCTTCGTCCCCCTGCTTCCAGACTTTCACCTCCCTAATCCGTCCTCCATGTAGCTATCAACATAATCTGTCCTTGATACATCCCTGCTGAAGAATCCTCAGTGGCTCCCTAGGAATGGCTAAGTTAAAATAAAACTCCAACTCTGCATTTAAATCCCTTCACAGCTTGGCCCCGGACTACCTTTCCACACTGATTTCATTTTACTTCAGCATATATGATCTATATTCTAATCTAATCTTCTTCTTGTTTCCTGAACTTGGCATTCCATCTTTTACTTCCATGCCTTTAAAGAACAAGCCATTTCCCATTCCTGGTCACTTTCTTCCTTCACCTCTATCTCCCAAATCCTTGCTTTCCTTCATGATTCGAATCAGGTACCATTTCTACCCAAAGCCTTTCTGAATGACCTTAGTTGTCAGTACAGTCTTCCCCTTACAAACATCTTGGAGTTTCTCATCTGTGTACATGTTACAGTCCACCAGCAGAATAGAAGTTCCTTAAGGACAGGGCGCACTTTTGGTTTCATATTCTAGCATATAATGAGGATAGAGTCTTGAAGACAACATGGGTTTCCCAAGTGCTACTTGAATGGATAGGTCTTCCCACAGGCCAAAATTCCAAAATGCACATATAAAATACCCCATGATCATAATCATTAGATTTTCAAAATTCTTTCCATGTGCATTATGTACAGTGCTAAACTTCAGAGGCAGTAGAGCAAATCAAGGTAAATAGTATCTCACAAACCAATCATCCACATTTATACAAACCTTCCCATTTTGCCTAACATATATATCATTTGATTCTTACCTTATTGAAGAGGATAAAAGAAAAGAAAAACCCACTATTTTCCCCATTTTACAGATGAGGAAACAGAGACTTGGAAAGGAGAAGTGAATGCTGAGAGTCACTGAGTTGTCTAATGTCTGCTGGATGGATGGCCACAACCCACATCTTCTGACGACAGAATTGCTTTTTTTCCATTACAATTCAACTCCCTAGTAGTTTCTATAAGATTGGGATGAAACAACATGGCACAATAGACCCCAGAGAATTCCTATGTATTTGATACCGAGCTAATTAATCATTAATGCTACACACAATGACACATGAATGGATCTTTATTTTATGTTTGGTCAACAGCTCTGTAAGGTTGCAGAATTGCTCCAGTTTTTCTTCCCGGAGAGACTGTCAATGACCTTGGTTTACTTGTTTTTCTTCAGTGAGCAGGCCGTCATCCCACAAGGGGTCCTTATCTTGCCCACTCCATCCCAAATCACAGAGGTTTGGTCAAGAAGAGCAGTGATGCTTCATGAAAAAATTTATCCAAGAACAAAGGAGGAGAAAACTGCCATCTGAAAACAATCGCCTCCCAAATAATTAACCAAAATACACCTTCCCACATTTACATGGTGTTTCATGCCTAAAAAAGTATTTTGTTATGGAAATGCTTGTTTTATTCCATACATTTTTAAAAAAGGACTTTCCTCACAACAATCCTGTGAGGCAGAAAGCATAGGTGTTACTACTCCCATCTTATTGTTGAGCAAACTGAGACTCAAGACAACGGAAGAGTTGTGTAGTCATTAAGCTCGTAAATATCAGAGCCTAGCTTAGAATCTGAGTTTGGGTTCTTCATCCTACTGTCTCTCATGCCAAAACCCTGCTACAGCTAGGTTCCAATTAGCGTGAATAATTAATCCCCCAGAGTGTTCACATTATTTGAATTCACACTGCATATTTCCAGTGCACTGGAGTTAATTATCATATTTT
Organism: Bettongia penicillata ogilbyi; assembly: GCA_023548195.1. Lineage (NCBI taxonomy): Eukaryota > Metazoa > Chordata > Mammalia > Diprotodontia > Potoroidae > Bettongia > Bettongia penicillata. The sequence continues at coordinate 788,605 of JAJHZJ010000676.1, forward strand.
ATATAATTATAACTTTGAATAATTCAGATTCAGGTACATATGCCCACTTCAGGATAATCTCAAATCAGTCATCAGATATAAACCTTAGAGGAATTCTCACTTGAAAGAATCTGGAATTTGGTTCTTTTGGCATTAATTAAGGAAATTCTTTAACAAGTTAAAACAAATATACTTCCCTCTGAATTCATTCATTCATCTTCTCTATAGTCAAGGGCTAAGTGTCTCTTGTTCAATCAGGGCGGAATGTTGGGGACTCTTCCACACTTCTCTTTTAAAGTGATGCACAATATTCTTCATGGATTTTATCTGTGGCTCTTAATTTTGTTTCTCAACAATCTGCTGTCATATTTATTATTACACGCAAAGCAACACTGCTCTTCCCTCTCCCTCCCAAAAAGAACAGATGCTCAGATAGTTTAGACATAAAAATGAAAAAAAAATTTTTTCTGAGACTGCTATAGTCATTTGGTTCGTGGTTAAGAAGTCACAAAGTTTTTGTTTTGTATTTTCTAAGTAATGCAACTTTATTTACTCAAAAAATCACTAGGTTTAGTTTTTCAAGAAGAAAGTAGACATTTGCTTCTGCAAAATGTCAGAAATATCAGTAAGAAACAGTTACTGCTCTGTGGAAGCATTCATGTATTTTCACATGGTTTGTCAATGTGATTTTCTTTTTTTAAAAAAAACCAACTCTTCCTTTTGAATCTATTCTAAAAAAGTTGGCTCCTTCCACTTAAAAACCATAGATTATCTTTTTTGTCCCCACCAAGTAGAGACATGACTGAGATCATAGATATAGACCTGGAAGGGACCCCAGAGGCAATCTGACCCAACTTTTTCACTTTACGGATGAACTAACCGTAGTCCACATCTGTGAAGCTACTTGACTCCAGAGGTCAGAGGTAGTAGGATGTGAACTTACGTCCTCTAACTCTACAGCCAGTGCTCCTTCCAGGGTATCAAGCTGCCTCCCTAACTGCAAACTCTATGCTAAAATAATAAACTTGGTTAAGTATATGAAATAGGTTTGTCATCAGTTTTTCATGTTTTTGTTTTTTTGGTGGTGGAAGTCCCAACCAAAAAGTAAGCCTAAATACATGTGGTTTCCTTCTGAAATGCTGGATGCTTGACCGCAAGAATTGTTCAGCTTTTCCTTTGCAATCCCCCTACCACAGTGCCTGGTAGACAATCGAAGGCATTTCATAAATTCTTGCTGAATTGAATGGTTCCTGGTATTTGGTGACATTTAGAAAGATGTTATCATGGCTCTGGTTTGCCTCTGTGTCCTCTTAGCTCTAAGTCCTTCAGACATTTTATCATGGTAGCTCACGTATTCTCTCCTCACGGACTTTTCTGTTTATCTCTCTTATGTCTTTGCCATTACATGCTTTATAACTCTTCCTCTCCAGATTTACAAAGCCTATCTTTTCTTCTCTGATCTCAGTTTACCACCAGGAATTCAGGCAATGTGATGTAGTGGGACAAGTACTAGAACTGGGTTCCTGGCTCTGACATTAGCCATGTTACCATGGGCAAGTCACATAACCTCTAAGAGCCTCAGATTTTTCATCTGTAAAATAGGGATAAATAATATTTCCATTACTTCATAAAGTTGTTGTGGGGAAGTGCTACGCAAGCATGAGGTTTTGAGTTTTTTATAAATAACACCAAAATTATCATTGGGGAAAGGGAAAGAAAAAGGGGTATGTAATAATATCCTAATAGCTTCACAATTCAAATATCCATGGTTTCATTGGTGTGAATACTTCCTGTCTTGATGCAAATTACAAGCCATTCATGACTTGATAGAAGGTGTTCTGGAGTTGTCATAGGCAAAGAAGCACCTTACTTTGAATCCAGGCCTATGATGAACCTACCTTCATGTAACTAGGCTATTCCTCTAATGACAGGCCCCAAACTTACACTTTACCAGTTTAATAAATGATGCTACAGCTTTTCATCTGCTGGCATAGTCAAGATCCTAGTGTCACTTCCAAAGTTTAACTTTAATGGAAGAATCTATCTTAAATACTGAGTTTATACTGGATAGGTTGAATTTAAGATGCTGATGAAACTATCCCAGTGGAGAAATGCAGTAATTCAAGAGAGGGACCAAGGAGAGATATATAGATTTTGGAACCATCTTGGAACACACTCCAGCTTCAGATTCAGAGGAAGTGAGTTCGAATCTCAGCTTTGAGGATTTCTACCTGTGTGACCCTGAGTTTACCTTCAATTTACCTTTAATTTCCTTATCTGTGACATGAGGGTATATAGGACTAAATGGTCTCTGAGGTCCCCTCGCTTCCTAAGAGCTGGGATGATCCTATGTCCCCAAAGGAGAATATAGAAAGAGAAAATTCAGGAACTGGTCTAGGTGATTTTTAAGGTCCATTCCAGCTCCAAATATATGATCCTACTGTTCTATTAGGCATAACTGTCATTGTAGGTTCCTTCTCTCTATACTTGTGAAGAGTGAGAAATCATCTATTTATATTCTCTGTGGAAAAATATAGATTTTAAAAGTCAAAGGTCAAAAGCCTTGCATTGGGCTCTCGTATACTTACTTTTCCTAATTCTAACAACTCTCACCTCATCTCTACTTTCCTCTCATTTCTCTCTGCATACATACACATAAGTATATTGTATGAATATATTTTCTTAGTTCTTTAGGGGTCTAGAGCAAGTGATATATGCATATAATACACTTTTATATAATTTACAAGTCAACAGTGCTTTGTAGATTCTGAGAAGTATGTTACATAAATATAGAGGACTTTTTTCTAACCTGAGTCAACATGGCATAGCAGAAAAATTACTGTACTATGAATCATCCTGAGACCTGAGTTTTAGAATTGTCTCTGCTACTAACTAGCCATGTGACCTTGGTTAGGTACCTTTATCTCTCAAGAACTTTATTACCACATCCGCAAAATCAGATGTTTGGATTAAATGGTACTTACTTTCCAGCTCTAACATTCTATGAATCTATGAATAACACCTCACATCTAAAACCAAGTATCTCTAGCAACCAGCTATTTCCGAACAACATATTGATAAGTTGATTCATTTCTCATTTGGGGGCCATCTCCAGGCACCCTTATCTTGTCACTGGGCTCTGATGGCTCCAGAGGAGAAAGTGAGGCTGGTGACTTGGCACAGTCCTCTCTCACTTTATTCCAAGTCATAGCATCACCTTCCTCATGTCATGATCCCCTTCAAGAACAAAGGACTAATATCTCTCATTTAGAAAGATACCTCTTTAAGCAGGTTCTAATAGGTTCCATAATCTTAGTTGTCTTGATTTATAAAATATTTTATATTTATTTATATTTTATTATTTTAATAGCAATAAAACTGTTTTAACAGAGGGAGCCTGATGTTAGGCAACAAGCCATAGAGTCAAAACTAATATACCCAAATTCTCTTCCTGGTCCTGCCACTAACTAGCTGTGTTTTGACTCTTAGCCTTTCTGGGTTTCAGTCTCCTCATCAGTAAAATGAAAGTACTGGATTAGATCAAAAGTTCTTAACCTAGGGCCTATAAACTTTAAAAAAATATACACTTTGATAACTTTATTTTAATAAAATTGGTTTCCTTTGTAATCCTATGCTTTTTCTTGTATTTAAAAATATTATTCTGAGAAGGGGTCCATGGGCTTCACTAGACTGACAACCTCTTCCTCCCAACTCTCATCCACCCACAGGCCATTATGTTACAAGCCTGTGGATTAAAAGGTCTTCTTCTGTTCTAAAATCTGATAGTGCCTTGGTTATCAAATAAAGGAAGAAAGATGTGAATATATTTACAAAGGTTTGTTACCTTAAATGTTTTATTAGTAATCTCATCATAGGGTAAAGCAGAACAAACAAATGATTTTTTTTTTGTTGGTTAAAATCAGTCAAGAAAGAGGTCCCCCTCCTATCAAAAAAAAGGTCCTCAAAGAATTATGGGAGTAATTTGAAATCAGGCCCCATTGCTTTGTGCCATCTAGACTACAGCGACCACCAAGAGCTGTTCGTCTTCAGTTCTTTGCTGCCCCCTCATGTTTCAACATGTATTTTATTTTTTGGCTCTAACCTAAGCTAACACAGGGTGTCTTCTTGCTTTCTACCAAAGTATGTTCCTAAAATGTCATGTGCGATACTTAAAATAATAACAACACCCTGTCTTAAAAAACACAAGGGAAGCTTCATATTTTAAATACCTCTAATATTTTCTAGCCCCTAACAAAACTTCCCTTCAGATCCTTCATTCATCCTAAGTTACAGATGACTGAGTACATATTACAGTCACACAGAAGAGAGTTTAGAGATGTGGCACGAGGGGCTCAGTCCTTAAGTCATAGCGATGGGATGCATCGCTTGGGCTTCTACCTACAGAACAGAAAGTTAGCCATGCCCAGGACCACAGTAAATTCACAGCCATGGTAGTAACGGACCCCAGAGCTACGTAACAAGCAGGATGCTTTCACAGGGCTGAGTTGTATAACTTTAGAGCACAACAGAGAGAGAGGGAGGAGGCAGACACTACTCCAGTATGTTATTCTGCTTTCTACTTGTCTGTCACATATTCCTTCAGTGAACATTCAGTCAGCAGCTAAGCTCTCCAGTGAAGATGGGTCCCTTTCTCCAGATGACATGGGGCTCCCCTTGCCTCCAGTGAAGGAACCATATGAGTAATTCATTCTTAACAACCATAGGGCCACGGATTTAGAGCCAGAAAGGGCCTCTGAGGTCATCTAGCACAATCCTCTCATTTTCAAGATAAGAAAACTGAAGCCCACACATATGAAGTAAATTACTGAAGGCCACATTAGAAAGAAGTGCTAACAAGAGAACTGGAATTTGAATTCAAGTCTTTGAATTCCAAATCCAGGATTCTGTCCAGTGTACCAATCTACTTCCCACTCACTATACTACAATCAACACAATTATTCTTCAGCAAAAGGGAGGGACCTCTGTATTCTGTCTCAATAATGTGTCCTTGATGCCTATGACTACTGCTCCGCCTTCAAAACAAACAAACGAAAACCTCACTTGGAACTAATTTATATTTACTACAAACATAACTTTCTCATAAGTAAAGGATGAATGCTGTGATTTGAGATCTATAACATATGGAAAAAGAACACTGATATTATTCCATTTCTAACAGAAAAAGACAAATGACAAGGATTTGAAGTCTGATGATTAACAAGGACTTAAAAATGAAAGTACAGGCAAAGACCTCTGATACACCCTTCCCTTGATCAGAGATGTATCTGAAGGAAGGCCCTCACATACTAACATCTACTTGGCAGACAATGAAACTATATTTCCTAGTTGTACCCCAACTTTAACTTTGTTTACAATCTAAATTTCTTAACCTCTGAAGACCCAAAAGCAGAACAACTTAACATGCTACCTTCTACTACCCAGATGTTAGATATGAACACAGCAGGAAAGCACCAGGAAGAGGGACAAATACCTTCTGGCACAGCAACTCTTTTGCTCATGTACTTTCATTAAGTCAAAATTCACTTGTAGTTCAATACATATGAATACACAATGACACCAAGAATGGAGGTATCCTTTTCAAGACTAATACTGATACCGTCTTTCAAAATATATCTGTTGGAAAGCCAGCAGCAATTACAGCATCTTGAAAGGAGAAAGAAAATTGCACATATAAAGAATTTCATTGAACAAGGATTCCCAAATACCACCTTCTGAGGAAACAACCTAAGCAGATCAAATAGTAAAAAATAATAAGAAGAAAGCAAAAAGAAAGCAACTTCTTGCTTTTAATTTTCAAAAATTGCTATATAATTCAAATTTAATTTTTTACACACCAGGTTTTGGAAGGCCGTTTCTTTCTATATACGTTAAATTATCTCCAAAGAAATCAATCTTACCTGTTATAGTTGCCTTGTTGATGGATGGTTGGTTGCACATGGGTGATCTTCTGGAAGAAGGAAAACAAAATTAAGGATTAAATATGTGGTAAAAGGCAATTTGTGTGTTTTCTGAGTCATTTCAATGACAGTATTTTAGTTTTGAAGAATTATTCTTAAGTCAGCATACACATACTGAGACTAGAATACATATGCTCACTTAAATGATGTCTTCTCTTGTAATCAGTAAAGTCAGTTTGATTTCTACACTGCAGTTCATGTTAGGCATGAGAGAATAGGAAAATATTAGGTCTTACAGCAGTAGACATATGGGGAAAATCAAAAGCTACTGTACTTGTCATCTAAAGACTTGGTAGAGGGAAAACTGTTATCATTGGCTTCATTCTATAATAAATGTTTGTTAAACTGCATTCAATTGAGGCAGAACCTAGAGAGAAAATCTAGAATTTCTATTTATATAAAAAAGGGAGTAGGCCACAGATTATTTCTATACTACTCACTGGTGCGAACCAACTAGTACTTTCATATTAGTGTGTATTCATTCATTCAGCTATTAAACATCTATTAATGCCTACTGTGCACAGGACTCTGTGCTAAACCTGGGGGTGATACGTTCCAGGAAAGTTATTAAATACAATTCTATCTGGAACCACAGCTTGATTGGAGAGGCAGTGTCTCACAGTGAGCAGTTATTCTTAACCTTTTTTTGTATCATAGGCCCTTCTGACATTCTGGTGAAGTCTATTAACCCCTTCTCTGAACAATGTTATTAAATTCACAAAATAAAATGTATAAGATAAGAAAGGAAAACAATTTTTGTTGATGCTCTGATGTTCTTTTGTCATCATATACAACTCTTCATGACACCACTTGGGGTTTTCTTGGCAAAGATACTGGAGTGGTTTGTCATTTCCTTTTTCAGTTCATTTTATAGATAAGGAAACTGAGGCAATCAGGGCTAAATGACTTGCCCAGAGTCACACAGTAATAAGTGTCTGAGGTCAGATTTGAACTCAGCTATATGAGCCTTCTCGACTTCAGGCCCAGTGCTCTATGCTCTGAGTCACCTATCTACCTACTGAAACACTTATCAAAATTTTAAAATATTGAAATTAAAGATATAAACATTGAGACTTAAGATTTTAAGTATTTTAAAATATTTCAATTTTGTACTTATCAAAATATATGTGTTTTTAAATTTCATAGACTCCCATTTAAGAATCCTTTCCTTACCTTAGATGACCCAGGGCTCAAGTCCTGGCTAGTACCTACTAGTTTTGTGATCCTAGGCAGTTTTTTGGTGCCCATGGACAACTTTCTAAGGTGACAAGGGGCATAACAGTTGCCTATCTATACTGGCAAGCAGGCATTTCCTCAGTGGGAGGCTCCTTATACGGATGAAATTACCAGCCCAAACTAACTGGAATCACAATACCTTGCAAACAATGTAGACTGTGTTAAATACTTGCTTGCTGAATTGACTTGTATCCTTATTTAAATGTGATATGCGTTCATGTCACTTTATGTCTTTAAATTGGAAGGACATGATACTATCATGAGATGACTAATATTTACAATGAAGTTTTGTTTTTTTTTTTTAGATGGTGGTCTCCTTTTTCAAACATGATCATGGAAACCTTTTTTTTTTTTTTTTTTTTAAATTTTCCTCTCATCATTTGTAAAACTCTCTGGGGTTTTCTTACTCTTGACTCCTCTTTGTGAAACCAGCCTTAACTATATGCTCTTTTGAAAGGAATAATTTATTCTCACTGGATTACTACATACCAACATTTTGTGACTTTGCACAGGTCACATAACTCTCTGAACTTTTACGTCCTCATCTATAAAATAAAGGGATTGGACCAGATCAGGGGCTTTTAACTTTTTTTGTGTCATTGACCCCTTTGGCATTCTATAGGACCTCTCTTAATGTTTTGAACCCATAAAATACAGATTTGACATGCAGTTATACAATAGGGCATCTACAGAGCACAATAGCTAGTGTCAACCTGGGAATCAGGAGGACCTGAGTTCAAATGAGTTCAGGCCTCAGACACCTGGTAGCTGGGTGACCTTGGGCAGGTCACTTAACCCTGTTTGACTTGGTTTCCTCATCTGAAAATGAGCTAGAGGAGGAAATGAGCAAACCACTGCAGTGTCTCTGCCAAAAACAAAACAAGACAATTAAACAGTTCCATTTAATGTTATCTCTTTAGGTTTTAGGTTTCCTGGACTTCCTTCCTGTATTCTCAGAAGCCGGATGAGACAAGGGAGACATGACCAGTTCCCACAATCGTGGAATCCTGGGGAATAGTTGAAACATTTCAATGACACAGTTAATGGCTAACCTCTCTAGGCCTAACAGGTGGCATGAACAATTTTGAAACTCCGCCATGTGATACAACTGGCAATCCATCTCTGACTGTGAGAGGCTGTGATTTCTTATCAGTCTAGACAATAGATCTAGAACAGGGTGATGGTAGGTTTTTCCACAGGAAGATACAAAGGGCCAGTTTAAGTATCCACCTGAAATTTGCCTTAGAAGCCAGCTTGGTTTTAAAGTTAATCCAAGGAGGTTGAGGTCCATTACATGGAGGGCCTATGGCTCAGACTAAAACATGATTATGCTTTTCTTTTTAAACTTCTATGTCTGTAATCCAGATGAGGATGAAAGAACCATTCAGACTTTTGGTTTATAGAGTATGGGCATCCAAACATCCTTTAAGAAAAAAGCCTAGGTACCATCATGTCTTCATAACTGGATGACCAATCCTTTGCAATTTCAGAATCAGAAAGGAACTTAGAGACCATCTAGTCCAAGGGTTCTTAACATGAGGTCCATGAGCTTGTCTTTAAAAATACATATTTTGAAGATCATATTTCAACATAATTGCTATCTTTTAAAATGCTATGTATTTTATTTTTTGAATTTAAAAACTTTGGGAGGAGTTTACAAGTGTCACTAGACTGCCAAAGGGGTGCATGCTACAAAAAGGTTCAAAACCTCTGATCTAGTTCTTATTTTACAAATGAAGAAACTGAGGTATAGAAAAGTTAATGGACTTGTCCTACATTATACAGCTAGTAAACAGCTGAACTTGAACCAAGATCATCATATCTATAACTATTTTCCCTCAACCAAATGATGAAGCTAGCCTAAAAGCATTTGTAAATTTCTTAATTAACATACTCTGTGATGAGTTTCTGAGACAGAATTTTTTTTTTTTTTAATTCAACATCATATTATCATGCTTGGGTGTATCTAAGTGGAGCAGTGGATAATCCAAAGCACCAGACCTACTGTCAAGAAGACTCATCTCCCTAAGTTCAAATCTAACTTTAGACATTAGCTGTGTGACCTTGGGCAAGTAACTTCACCTGCATCTGTAAAATGACCTGGGGAGGAATGGCAAATCACTCCAATACTTTTACAAAGAAAATTCTAAATAGGGTCATGAAGAGTTGGACACAACTGAAACAACTCAACAAAAGCAAAGCATTGGTGTTTAACAAAACTGGGGAGTTATTATTTTCTTGATTATAGTAAGGCTTCAGGCAGTGCACTAACCTTATATTTTCAGTTAGCCTACAAGGATGGGCAGGGAATCCTCTGATCTGACAGAATTCAAACCTTAAGTCCCTCCAAAGTTATGGTATATGTGTGTTGACAACTATTATATAGATCATACATCATAGTTCCATACACCATATTAAGCATTAGTTGGCTAAAACATCAATCACAACATATTCTTTGTCTTTCTTCTCCCTATATATGGTATCTGAGGAATAAGCTATTTGCCCTGATGTCTTCTACAAGGACCTCACTTCTCTATTATAGAGAGGAATGTACTAGTGTAAAATGTGGTAGTCAGGGTTAATTTTCATTCCTTTGTAAGAAAATGTAGGTCATTTAGTTCAGAATACTTTACTTTTACAAAGTAACTCAAATGTAAAACTATAATAGCATTAATTATAAATCCGATGAACATTTAGTTTTCTATTCATCTTTTTTTGGAGAATCTTTAAACATACTTAACTTAAAAAAAACCCAAAAACTTCCATTTGTGATTTTCTATTTCTTCTGGTTTATCAATTTTTAAATAATGGGCCATTTTTCAAAATAAGCCTTTTAGTTGTATGAATTACACTTGAATTCAGGCACACAAATGATTTTTTTCATTTGATCCTGAAAAATTAGTTCTGCTTTTTAACAATTTTATTGTCAGTAGAAGACATCATTTCCAAGGGCCTTTCTGCAGTTTCTTTTCTCTTATATTCCGTGATAGACTATAAAGCTATGATAAAAATCACAATAAAAACCAACAACAAACTACATGCTCGTCCGATTCTGAATTGACTCCCAGGCCCAAGGAATCCATCACTAATGGTTAATTTATAACAAGTCAGAAATATAAAGTTGCCCTGAGTCTAAATAACTGGGCAAAGGACAAGACAGACCAAGTGACTGCTGACAGATGGAATCCCTAGGTTCAGAGGTCATATTGTTCCATTTCTGCCATAGAACCATCACTGCAAAGTATTTATAGAAAGTGGAATGGCTGTCATATGACTTCAGTTGAGCAGGTGGCTAATAATGGAACAATGTCATGAAATCCAATCTTTTGCCTTAGGTTCAATCAAATGAGGAAAACGTCCATTCAAGAGTACAATGAGGGGTTGGGGGAAGTACAACTTACTTGCTAGGTGCTCGGTCTTGTAAATTGGTTAATGCAGCAAAGTTATTCCGTACAGTACGCAGGCTGGCCAGAACCTGCAACAGAGAAAGACAGTTGTATATTTTTAGTACCAGGGGCATAGTATAATTTAAAATGGCTTATTAGTCTGAGCCAAATGTAATTTTGCCATTGATCCAGTTTCAAATTATACCAAATACTTAGAACTGAAGCTACTGTTTGAAAAAAATTCATCAAGCATTTTTCAGCCATGTCTAACTCATTGTGAGACTATTTGGGGTCATTTTACAGATGAGGAAACTGAGGCAAAAAGAGTTAAGTGACTTGCCCAGGGTCACACAGCTAGTAAGTGTCTGAGGTTGGATTTGAACTCGGGAAGGTGAGTCTTTCTGACACTGGACCTGGTGTTCTGTCACTATGGTACCACCTTGCTGCCCCACCATATATTCCACTGAGATACATTTAGTTCAGAACATAAGGGCTTCAGCTGGTTTGTGATCACCGGAACTGTTTTCACCATATTTCAGGGTTCCAAACAGAGGACGGTCCAGTGGGAGACTGTAGAAAAAAGATAGCCATCTGACCCTTGTTTCTTATTCCAATGTGGCTTCCAATCTCTTTGTCCTTCTTTTGGTTCCACGGAAATGAAAAATTATGGGAAGGGATGTTGCTCACTGGATCATGGATTTCAAATTAGAAACTATTGGATTCCAATTCTTCATTTTACTTTGCTTAAATTTAAAAAATGTTTTTAATCCTATATTTTACAGAAGAATAAACAGAAGTTCAGAGAGATTAAATAACTCTCCCTTGGGTGTGTAGCTAGTGAGTGTCTGAGGTGAGATTTCTCAGTTTAACAGGTACAGCAGCAATAGTTGTAGTACTATCAAACTGCAATAACAATGTGTCACTTAAATCAATATTTTCCTTTATCATTTGTTGACTATGGTGTGAACAACACACAAATTTTCAGATGCCCACAGGATCCCAGGAAGGCTTCATTCCCCGCCCCCCAATATTTTCAGATTCAGGAAAATGGGCTAAGATCTAACTAGCTGCATGATCCAGGGAAAGAGTGGAGATATGATTTAGACTTTGCTGAAAGTAGCATGAATTTTTCAAGGTCACTAAGGAATTGCTTACTTCATGGGCATGATGTTGAAAAGGAGTTATCCTTTATAAAAAATGTAAGAGGCTCATAAAAGTGTCTGTTTTATGGCCATGATTAATTTAGATATTTTCAAGAACTAGATTAACATTCGAAATATTGCCAACTCTGACCTGCTTTGCTCCCTGAGCTATAGTCCTTACATCACCCATCTCCTGTTACGCATTTCCACCTGGATGCTCTAGCTGGCTACCCAAACGCAAAATACAGACAAATGAACTCATCAGCTTTTTACCCAGATCTTCCCTCCTTCCCTGTTTTTTTTTGGTTTTACTATTGATGGCAGTCACCTTGGCCATCTTGAGTCACCTTTGATACTTAACTCTTTCTTGTATCCCAAGTCCTAGAAAAAGTATGTCCAGACCAGTCCCTCTGCTCCACCCACATCATCCTCACCCTCTCTGCTTCCACTGTTAGCATCTGGTTCAAGTTCTCTTCACTTCTTGCCTGAATCATTGTAAAAGACTCCTAACCATTTGTGATCCCTCCCGTCTTTCCCTTTCCAGTATAGTCTTTAAACAGTTGCCAAAATAACCCTCCTAAAATATAGGTCTGTCCACGCCACTCCTCTGTTCCAAAACCTTTTTGGTGGCTCCCTTCCTATTGGCTATAAAATAAAATATCAACTCCAAAGGCTGACATTTAATATTCTCCACAATCTGGTTCCAAAATACTTTTCCATAGCCTCATTTCATTGTGCTCCCCTTTACACATTTTATATTTCTTATATGCCCTCTCCCACCTTTATACATTTGGACAGGCTGTTTTCCAAGTCTGAAATGTACCTTCAGCTGTTCCTATTGAAATCCCTATTTTTTTTTAAGGTACAAATCTGCTATTTCTGTTTCCATGGAGCCTTCCACTTTTCTCCAACCCCCAGCTGCACCCTCCTCCTCCTCCACATCCCCAATTGAAAGTGGTCATTTTCCTTCTCCAATCTCCCTAAGGTACTCTGTGTATTAATGGTTCCTTCCCCCATTATATTATATCTTATATTTTACTCTTTTTTTGCACATCACATCTAACTGTTCATCCTCTTCAAAAAGTTATAAACTCCTTGAATGCAGAGATTGCTGTTTCCCCTGCCTAATTATATCCCCAGGGTTTCGCATAGTGTCTTCCATATGGCAGATGTTTAATAAATATTATTTATTGAATGAATGGGTACATCCCAACCCTCAAAAATTGGCTTATAAGAGGTAATTCAGATAACTAGTCACCTTCTGACATGCTAAAGCGTAGATCTGACCATGGCACTCCCTTGCTCAATAAACTGTGGCTCTCTATCTGCCTTCAGGATCAACTATAAAATTCTCCATTTGATATTCAAAGTCCTACATAACCTTCCCTACTATTACAGTCTTCTCATAGCTTCCACTCTCACCACCCTCCCTGCTCTCCCCCCATCCCTCATACTATAATTCGGTGACCCTGGTTTCCTTGTTCCTTGCACAAGATGTTCCATGTCTTCATGGCTGTTCCCCCAGACCTGGAATGTGTTCTCACCTCATCTCTGCCTCCTAGCTTCCTTGAAGTCCCAGCTAAAATCTCGCCTTCTATAGAAGCCTTTTAGAACCCTTCTTAATTCTAATGCTTTCCTATTGTTGATTATTTCCAACTTATCTTGTTTAGAAACAATTATTTACATGATGTCATATACATATATAATAGGTGCTTAATAAATGTTTATTGACTGACCCAATCACATAACTTCATTTCTGGGGTATAAATCCTTGACTGTTGTATAACTAATCCTTGTAAGTTACTTTGTATCACTGAAATATATTTTATCAAACAGCCAGTGAAGAGTTCAGAATATAACCCTCCTATCAATCTGTAAGTCCTTTTTCAAGGCAAATATTATTGTCTTAATATACTTATAGTGCCTGACTAGCAAATAACTGCTCAGAGAACTTATATGACAACTGGATAAGTGCTATAATAATACGATTTTGCATAGTGTTTTGCAGCTAGACTTAATATTGAGTATGGGAGTAATGTTAAATGTGTGCTTTCGGAAATCACTTTGGCATTTGAGTGGAGGATGGATTGGACATGAAAGAAACTTGATTCAGGGTGAACAATTGGGAGGACTGCTGCAATGGCCCAGACCAGAGGTAATGAAGTCTTGCTCCTGAGTGGTAGCTTTGAGTAAACAGAGAGGGATGAATGTGAAAGATGCAATGCAATTGAGGGAGAAATGATAAGACTTGGAAACTGATTGCAAGCATGAGCATGCATCCTTATAGGAGCAGGGCAAGCAACTGCTTATATTTCTGATTCTTGAGAGAGAATAGGGAAAAAAAACCCTGCGAGATTTGAGTTCCATGATAGTTTATGTCAAATATTATTGATGCCTCTGATGCTGGGAATCATTTGCCCTTTGCTTATGCCTAGACAAGGTCTCTATCTCCTCCTGAATGAATCCCTGGAGCATACACAGGACAGCTTCTCCCCTCTCTGTTCCTTCATGTCTAATGGTTACTGACCAAAAGGGATCACTCAACTTTTCCTCAATGAAAATGAAGTTTGAAAAAATTAAGGCCCTTTCCTTTCCATCTCTCCTTTCCAAGAAGTGATGAGAAGAAGTTTTTAGTGTCCTGGGAATAATGAAGCTGACAAACATATTAGGAAAGAAATACTCACAGAGTCATGGAAGATCTCTGTTCATAGATGGCTCATAATCCCTTGGGGAATAGTTAAATAACTGTCATCATTTAATAAGATATAGTTTGAAGCCTCTTTTAGGTACAGAATTGTCTTTAGGAATGACTGTAATGAAAATAAATTCCTTATAAAAAAGGGGGTTCCACTAAATGACTAAATAATTCTAGGATCATTTTTTACAGCTCAGTGGCACAGTGGATAGAAAATTGAGCTTTGAGTTAGGAAAACCTAGGTAGGTACAAGTCCACCGTCAGATATTTACTGGCTGACTGATCCTAGGGTAAGTTACTTAACCTGTCTTTTAAAGATTTTTTCATCTATAAAATGGGAATATGAATAGCACCTGCCTTACCAGGAAGTTTTGAGGATTAAATGATATATCATAGATATAATGATATATAAACCTTAAAGACTTATATGAATGCTATCAATTGCTATTATTACTAGTGGAATTATTTTAATAATTTATAAAGACAAATTAATAAGAACCTGATAGAAATCTGGCTGAAAAATCTTTAAAAATATACTGAAAAAGGAAAATTATACAAGTGTAGTTCTTGTAGTTACATTAGACAGTAGTCTCATTGTAATTACTGCACAGAGTGATGTTACATTTGGGGTCAGAGGAGTGGGGTTCAGACCATGCCTTGTCTGTGTGACCTTGAGAATGTTCCATGACCAATTACTTGTGTGGTCTTGGGTAAGACACATAATCTCTCTTGGTCTCAGTTTCCCCATCTCTGAAGTTAGCAGTTTAGAGCTAGGTGACTCCCAAGATTCTTAGATCTAACATCCTGGGACCTACTTAAAGAAATGACTTGGCAGCTTTGCAACATGTACTTTTTGGAGAATTTCAACTCTCTGCCACTAGATGGCTTCCAATCACACACCATGAACATTTAACATAATGGAAATGGATCAGGGAGGCAGGGGATGCTTTCGAAAGAGTTGATTTCCTTTTGTATTCCCAAACAAGTGTAAAACATGGAAATTGCACTAATTATGAAGGGGAGGGCATCTTTTTGATTAGAAACAAACTCCATCACATAGACACACACAAGAAAACTATTCAGGAGGCTTAGGTAATGGGGAAGAAAGATATACTTGGACGACATACGGGAATTAAGAGTCAGAAAGGCCTGAGTTTACATCCTTCACATTAATGAGCTATGAGGCGCCTGGTCAAGTCATGTAAGCTCTCTGTGCCTCAGATTCATGACTTCCGCAAATATCACAGCTCTTAGAGCCAGAAAGGACTTGGTGATCACACAGTCACATGCCTTCATTCTAGAGAGAAGACATGTGGACCCAGAAAAGTTCAGTGACTCACCAAAGGTACTAAGTAGGAGAATTAAACTTTGAACACAGATCCCCTCACTGCAGATCCACTATTCTTTCCACTGTACTAAGATGTCTAGGGTTAAACCTAGCTGATTCTTGTCAGTCTTCTTCCACAATCTATCTGGATTCAGTGCAGTTGTTTTCAGTCATGTCTGACTCTTCATGACCCCATTTGGGATTTCCTTGGCAAAGATACTGGAGTGGTTTGCCATTTCCTTCTCCACTTCATTTTATAGATAAGGAAACTGAGTCAAACAGGGTTAAGTGACTTGCCCACTTGTCACACTGCTAGTAAGTGTCTGAAGCTAGATTTAAACTCAAGAAGATGAGTCTGCCTGACTTCAGGCCCTGTGTTCTGTGCACCATGGCACCACCTAGCCACCTTAGGCATAAGGTGTCAACTAATTGGTTTTTTTAGGCTACATTATACTATTTTAATTAATGATAAAATTTTTCTGTGAATCTACCCAGTGTTCAAGTCTTATCCTGACAATGAAAAGAGCAGAGTTAATTGGTCCTCATCATCTATATTCTGTTTCCTGAGTCCTGTCTCTGAAACAAACTGGCTACATGACCCTAGGCACAGTCCTTACACTCTCAGTGCCCCAGGCAAGACTTTTAAACAATAATGCAAAGCAAGCCCTGACCTTCATTAGTAGAGGAAAGTTTCTCTCCTAGGAATTCCCTATACCAATGAATTCAAAGGTTTTGTCCAAAAAACAATCTATATTTTCAAGTCTTCTTTCATTAAATAACTACTGGCTGTCCCATTAATTCAGCAAAGTGCTTGGACGTCCCTTCCATCTGCCTTGATCAAAGGCTCAGTTTCATTTGGCATTGCAAATTCCCAAATACGAACTCTAAAGAACTGATGCAGTATTTATTTGCTCTTGGTTTTTTTTGTTTTTTTTTTTTTGCTTTATTTATTTAGCTTCATGGTTCCCCAAAGAGTTTTATGATTTGAAATGAAAAATAAATACAAGATGGTCAGACTGTAACAACAGGACTGCTGAGACTAGGGGTTGCCAAGTACAAAGAGGCTTTTCTTCCATTTCCATCAGCTTTGTGTCTCCCCGGGGCTTGTCTCTGACACTTAGCCAACTTACCATCATACTTCTGAAGGGAAAATGCCAATTTAAAAGCAAGTAGCCTGGCTGTGGGATTTATCAGAATGACACTTGGCGTCACCTGCTGAAAGGTCTCTAGCAGATGCATCAGGAGAATATTGCAAAAAAGGGATCAACTAAATATTTGATGGGATATTGTCAATTCTTCTAAGGTTTCAGGTGATTTTGAGCATCCATAGGAGATACTTGGAGAAACAAAGAAGAGGAAGAGGAAAGGAATTTTGCTTAAGCCTTGGGAAGCTTTTTCTAACCTAGACTGTTGCTTAAACATTTGGATATTCATTAACTCTTACACATGTGCCTTAAATGTACAACTCAGTGAAGCAGGTACTGCAAATATTACCTCCATTTTACAGAAGAGCACAGTGATGCCAAAAGTGGTTAAAAAATTTGCATGTCATCACACAGCTAGTAAACGTTACACACGGGATTTAAACTCAGGTCTTCCTGATCTTCAGGCCTAGAATTCTGACAACTGCGACATAGTGAATCTCCAATTACTCCCAAAGATTCTACAATTTTCTCTAAGTATCTTCATCTATCTAGAGTGTTTATAGTATGTACCAAGAGCCTCTCCAGAAATAATAATGATAATACCAGCTCACGTTTATATTATGCTTTTGCTGAAGTATAAACTCCAGATCAGTGCTATCAAGGTCAAATAGAAAGGGATCCTTACCAGGCTACACACCGCCCTAGAACACACACGCACACACACACACACACACACACACAATGATTATCTGTGTTGTGGTATATTTTTGTATATTTTGTTGAATATTTTCCAATTACATTTTAATCTGGTTCCTGCATACAGGAGTTTTATGAACTTTATGTGGATCTACATGACTTTATATGTTCTTCCAACTCTATAATTTTGTCATTCTTCATTCATTAGGAAAGAATTGGAAGAGGAACATATTTCATGGTGTACATAAACACCTAAGCTTGGTGACTATAAGGGAAATGTAGATTACAAATGGAACTCCTCAGCAAGAAAATAAATACAAGATGGATTTAAAAGATTCTTAACCAGGGGTGGGGAACCTGCTGCCTCAGGGCCACATGTGGCCCTCTAGGTTCTCAAGGGCCACCTTCTGACTGAATCTGAACTTCACAGAACAAATCCCCTTAATGAAAGGATTTGTTCTGGAAAACTTGAACTCAGTCAAAAGGCTGCACACAAGGACCTAGAAGGCCACATGGGGCCTCAAGGCTGCAGGTTCCCCATCCATGTATCTTAATTGTAATTTTCTTTCCAATGGATAGTGAAAACAACGTAAAAGTATTAGAGATGATAGCCCATAAAATACCTGTAAAAAAATGACTCTAAACAAATTCTAGAGCAGCAGAAGCCAAAAAACAACAGAGTGAAAGAAATTTCCAGCCCAAGGCAGCCTGGATGGCCTACAGGAAATGTCTATTGCACCAGACAGAATGAAGCACAGCCCAGTCTTGGCCACAGAGCAATTCAGGGCATGGAATCATGGGCAGCAGCTGCAGTTCACAGATTACTCAATCCACAACCACCAAAAACACCTTCAAAAGTCAGTGAGAAATTTCTTTCACCTGGGTGAGAAGGGAGCAGGGTCCACCCCTAGCTCTGGGCCCAGGGCAGTGGCAGTCACTGTGGCACAGTATCCATTTTTGGAGCCCTCGGCCTAAAGACCCTGGGAGAATCCAGCCAATCTGGGTCTCAGTCCTGAGTAGTTAACCTATGGTGAGGAGAAGCACTGCCAGGCAGAGCTGGTAGAGGCTCTAGAGAGGGAATTCTACTCGCATATCCTGGCAGAAAAGCTTGTGGTACCTCCCAGACCACAGTGCAGGCCAGGAGAAGTGTAAATTCCTCTCACTTAATTGTGCCATCTTGGAGGAACTGAGAATTTACAGGTTCCTAGAATATACCCTCCACTTGATGAAGGACTCAAAAGTCAAGTAACTGGCTGGGAAAACACCCCAAAAAGGGGGAAAAATAAGACTATAGAAGGCTACTTTCTTGTTGAACAGGTATTTTCTTCCATCCTTTTGGATGAGGAAGAAACAAGGCATACCATCAGAGGAAGGCATAAAGGTCAAGGCTTCTGCATCCAAAACCTCCAAAAATCATATGCAATGGTCTCAGACCATGGAAGAGAGCTCAAAAAGGACTTTGAAAATCAAGTAAGAGAAGTAGAGCAAAAATTGGGAAGAGAAATGAGAGTGATGCAAGAAAATCATGAAAAATGAGGCAACAGCTTGCTAAAGGAGACCCAAAAAATGCTGAAGAAAATAACACATTTAAAAATACACTAACCCAAATGGCAAAAGAGACTGAGGCAGCCAATGAGGAGGAAAATGTTTTAAAAAGCAGAATTAGCCAAATGGAAAAGCCTGATGGAAAATTAGAATGGAGCAGATGGAAGCTAACGACTTTATGAGAAACCAAGAAAGTATAAAACAAAACCAAAAGAATGAAAAAATAGAAGATAATGTGAAATATCTCATGAAAAAGCAACTAACCTGGAAAATAGATTCAGGAGAGGTAATTTAAAAATTATTGGACAATATGAAAGTCATGAGCAAAAAAAGAGCCTAGACATCATGTTCCATGAAATCATTAAGGAAAACTGGCCTGATATTCTAGAATCAGAGGATAAAATAAATATTGAAAGAATCCACCAATCACCTCCTGAAAGAGATCTGAAAAGAAAAACTCCTAGGAGTTTTCAAATTTCAAATAGTAGCCAAATTCCAGAATTCCCAGATTAAGGAGGAAAATATTGCAAGCAGCTAGAAAGAAACAATTCAAGTATTATGGAAATACAATTAGGATAACACAATATCTAGCAGGTCCTACATTAAGGGATCTAAGAGCTTGGAATATGATATTACAGAAGTCAAAGGAACTGGGATTAAAACCAAAAATCAACTACCCAGCAAAACTGAGTATAAATACTTCAGGGGAAAAAAAATGGTTATTCAATGAAATAGAGGACTTTCAAACATTCTTGATGAAAAGACCAGAGCTGAATAGAAAATTTGACTGTCAAACGCAAGAATCAAGAGAAGCATGAAAAGGCAAACAGGAAAGAGAAATCATAAGACACTTACTAAAGTTGAACTGTTTATAGTCTTACATTGAAAGATCATATTTGTAACTCTTGGTACAAAATTTTTTTACAACAATTGTTACAAACTCTTTGTAACTTTTCTCAGTATTTAGGTAGTTGGAGGGATTATATACATACATACATATATATATATATATATATATATATATATATATATATATATACAGAGGGCACAGAGTGAGTTGAATAGGAAGTGATGATATGCAAACAAATAAAATTAAGGGGTAAGAGAGGAATATATTGGGAGGAAAAAGGGAGAAATAGAATGGGGCAAATTATCTCTCATAAAAGAGGCAAGAAAACGTTTTTCCAAAGGAGGAGAAAAGGGGGGAGATGAGAGGAGAAAAGTGAAGCATAATCCAACTCTCATCACATTTGGATTAAGGAGGGACTAAGATGCACACTCAATTTGGTATGAAAATCTATCTTACATTACAGGAAAATAGGGGAGAAGGGGATAAGTGGGGTGTGGGGGGATAACGAAAAGGAGGAAGGAGTAATTAGAAGTAAAGACTTTTTTGTAGAGAGATAAGGTCAAAAGAGAGAGTAGAATAAATGGAAGGTAGGATAGAATGGAAGGAAATATAGTCTTTCACAACATGACTGTTATGGAAGTCTTTTACATAACTATACATGTATAGCTATATTGAATTACTTGCCTTCTCAGTGGGGATGGGAGGAAGGGAGAGAAGTTGGAACTCAAAATTTTCTGAATGAATATTGAGAATTATTTTTGCATTCAACTGGGAAATAAGAAATACAGGTAATGGGGTATAGAAATCTGTCTTGCCCTACAAGAAAAGAGAGAAGAGGATAAGGGAAGGGAGGGGTGTGATAGAAGGGAAGACAGATTGGGGAGGGGCTAATCATAATGTACAGTGTCTTGGGGTAGGGGGAGGGGAGAAAATTTGGAACTCAAAATCTTGTGGAAATGAATGTTGAAAACTAAAAATAAATAAAATTAAAAAAAAAAAGTATTAGAGATAATGATGATGAATTTCTGTTGCCTGGGTGAGGGAAGAGAAATCTCTTTGAATGACTTATCTGGGATTGAATAGTTTTTCTAATATTCCCAAACTGATCTAGGTTAGATGTGGCCAAAACTAAGGTGTTCACTAATTTGGAAGCAAATAACTTGTTTGTATCACTACTATATTTAATCCTGGTCTGAAAGGTCTTGGAAGGTGGAAAGATTTCTATTAATCACTCTTTGTAAAGTATCTAGTGACTCAGGAACTTTATAAACACCCACTCATCTCAGACTATAAGACCACAACTAGCATTATATCTGTTTTATCTGTATATACATGTTAAATACAACTGAAAACCACATCAAGCATGCTACCCACCTCCTTACTGTGATGGGGTGGACTCAGGGAGAAGAATGAAGCATGTATTTTTGGGGCATGGCCAGTGTGGGAAATTTATTTTGCTTGATTAAGCATACTTGTTATCAAGGTTTGGTTTTCTTTCATTTTCTTTTCCTCTGAAGAGGAGAGGTGGGAAGGGGAAATGCTTGTTAATCAAAAACAAAATTCAAGTCTGTGTGTTGTCTCCTCCATTAGACTGTGAGTTCCTTGAGAGCAGGGACCAGTTTTTAATTTTTTTTTTTTTTTTTGCATCTCCATCCTTTAGCACAGTGCTTGGCACATAGTAGGCCCTTCATAAAAGTTTACTGTCTAACTGACAAGTAGAGTCAGAGATGCTTTATTTGTACTGTGGTACATGCTAGGCTTCTATACTCTCTGTCTTAGATACAAAGTAGTGTTCTTTTTGTCTCATCCTCTATTTTAATAGTTTATCCTTTTATTTACCAATTGCCAGAGGGTACTGGAGACCAGGACTGGTCTCATGGCATGAGCAAGGAAATCAGATGAACAAATCAATGTTTTTACTACTCCCCCTAGCAACGTTGGAAGGAGACTTCTACTAAGCTGGGTGGATCATGTACAGAAGATTTACGTGAGGCACAGGAACAAGAAATATCCAAGATAAGAAAGTGTAAGTAAGCTTTGACATGCACCCTTTAAGAGAACCTAATATTGAAAAGCTTAGACTCTGATACAATTAAATATCTTTTTATCATTAAACATGAGTTAGCTTGGCTATCTGAATACAATGAAAATGGAATGATCGTAATTGAAGATTTGAATGCTATTTCTTCATGCCTTCTAGTCTAATCCTATTAGCTTTTCCAGAACTGCCCACCCCACACCCCTTACTGTTGGCTCTCATAGATATGATAAATGGGGGACAGAACAATGTCCATAAATGTCTACAAGTTCAGAACATGACCAAATCACAAGCAAGTGAAATTTTTTTTTGACAATGAAACATTGGGCTACATAGGTCTTCAGGAAGATTTTTCAAGCATATTTACCACGTAAGGGTTACTTTACACCACATTTAAAGTGTACTTGAACATCACAGGAAAACAGAGGGTCCCATATTTCTTTCTGTTAATATCAGATATTCTGACTTTATTTCAAAACAGTTAAGGACAAAGAGGCAACATGAAGTAGTGGATCAGGTAATGCACTTAAAGAGAGGAAGAATTAGATTCAAATCTCACTTTAAACACTCACTGATTGTGATACCTTGGGTTAATTACTAAACCAATTTGTGCCTCATCTGTAAAAGGGGGTGTGTATGTGTGTGTGTGTGAATTTGATGGTCTCTAAGGTCCCTTCCAGCTCTAACTCTATGATTCTGCGAGAATAAAGAACAGCTTGGGACTTTCTGAGACACAAAACTTTTTGGTTGGAACAATAATAATCTCTGAAGAATTCAAAAGACTGGGACAATGAGTTGCTTTATTTGTTTGATTTTAATCAAACAAAGTGAAGAAGAAGTGAAGCCTTTAGTTAAGTCAACAGTACAAATTCTTATGGTATAGTTGAAAGAATGCTCAACAGGGATTCAACAGACCTGGGTACAAGGCACAGGGCTGCTACTAACAGTTGTAAATTATTTTATATCCTTGGGCATAAGTCCTCTCACGAGACAGTCACCAAGGGCCCTTCCATCTATAGTTGATGAGATGATTCAAGAGAAGTGTTGATTTCCTTTATTCTGGTTATGCTACAAACTAGGAAAGATTAAATCATTTGAAATCAATGTGCATTTTATTCTATCTTTAGTGCCTCAAGAGATGGATGACTTGTATTTCAGGAATTAATGATTATCATGAACCCATTTCCTGAACAAGTTTATATCTATTTCTCACTCCCTACCTCCTGTTTTGTTTTTTTTTGGTCTTAAGTAGATATGTCATTAATCACCATCCTGTGTTAGAACAACCTTGCATGATGGTTTGTTTGGTTTTGTTTTTTTTTTAATAAAGTTTTAGGTCACCTTACTGGATCAAGATTATTCTGATTTTAAATACATGTATGTGCATATCTATCTATTTTTCTATGTATCCATACACATATATACACATGGAGAGAGACAGAGAGAGAGAGAGAGAGAGAGAGAGGAGACGAGAGAAAGAGAGAGAAACACAGAGAGACACAGAGAGACACAGAGAGAGAGAGAGAGAGAGAGAGTAAGGCATCATGGTTAGTGAGTAGATAGTGGACTGGTCTCTGAATAAGAAAGTTGAGTTCACGTCCTGCCCCTTATACTAGCTATGTGACCATAACATTAACAGGTTTTGGAAAGAAGGGTCAATTTTCATTGGTGGAGGAAGTTTCCACACATGGAGTTTTTCATGCTGATAAAAAGTTAAAGCAATCATAGCTCTAGAGATGGAAGGAATCTTGGAGATTATTTAATTCAACTCACTTTAGGGATAAGGAAACAAGTCTTGTTAAGTACTTTAAACAGGTAATGTTAGAGGCATGAAATAACAAGTGTGGATCAAAAAATTAAAAGTTTTAGAACAGGAATAGTGATAACTAGCAATTTAACGAAAATCTTATACTGACCCCTTCTGGGTAAAAATAATATCTTAAATGAGTAGAAGCAAAGTGGAACAATAAGTAGTGTGATAGTAAAAATAAGCACATGTATCTTAATCTGTGGAAGTTGTACCGATCTCTGGCATACTTTTCTATCCCTTATGATTATAGCAGGAAAGCAAACCCTACTGGTTAGAAACAATATCCTTGTGGCATAAAACAGTTTTGAGGAAAATGGGCCTCCAGGATCTTGGTTCACACAAAAAATAAACAGAAGATTAACTAAAAGTCTTATGATGTAGATAAAAGCCATTGTTAAGGTCATACTCTTAAAACCATATTTAAAAACAACAAATTCCTTCCCCAATCCCTCCATCTCCATTCTAGCTCCCAAATTAGCTTCCATGTTCCTAAGAAATTAGGTCATGGATAAAATCCCCATGGGAGTTGTGCTTACCTGAGCAAATGGAGTCACGATCAAGTCATCTCCATGTCTGAAAAATAAACCAAATTCAAATTAGATATTAACAATGCCTTTTTGGCTCTTTTTCAACATGAAACTATAACTTCCAATTATCCTGAGTCTTCTTCATCAAATGCCGTCATCTCATTTCTTTAGCATCTGTCTTCCCTAGGCATCGGATGTATGGTGCAATTGAAGTGTGGACAAAGGGACATTAACCTTCATGTGTGCAGAAGATACTGAAGGAATTGTCCAACTGTCCCATGCCTTCATCACATAATGTAATTCTGCAACAATCCAAACGATCTCAATACAATTTATCAATCAGGTAGAGGAACAGATGTACAAAGTATCAAACGGAACAGGTGTTATCCAAGCCATTCTCTTGGCCCCATATTCTTCTCTGCAAACAAATCCAGTTATTCTTGGCATTGACAAACAAGGGGTGCTTCTGTAGCTAGGTGGGAGCACCCATAGGGCCAGAGAACATCTAAATATTGGAAGTGATTAGCATTGAGCTTTCCTAGTTATCACCCTTGAGCCTGTGGATGAGCCAGTAACTGTAGATGTCTGAGGACTGCATCACAGACTAATAAAAACCTGGTAAAACTTTTGAACTGACTCACATACCCGCTGTTACGGCGAGTGTTACCTCGTGTGTGCTGTTGCTGCAGCAACCTAAACCACACCATGCCAGGTGATGCTGGCGCAAGGTGTCAGCCTGACGTGCCTCCACGGGGGGAGGGAAGGGGACGGGGAATGTTTCTGATTTATTTCGATTGTGCAACATACTACTCTGAGGAAGGAGGGTCACTTGGTCCCAAAGCTATTTCATAATCTTTCCACACCCTGCAGAGGCCATCAAAAGGATCTCAAAAATCTACATGGGAATTCCCCTCCCCCCTCCCGATCTGGCTACCAGGATTTGGAATTCCAAGTAGTGACATCAATATACAAACGTAGTTATTCTTTACAGCAAATTTCGCAGACATGACATTGCGCACACTGTAAGGAACCCCTTATTTCACTGAGGAACAATTTAAAAAGAACTTGGAATGACCTGAATAGGAGAAACAGCACACAGATGATATTGACATAGGTACACAGTTAGGTTCATCAGGAAATTCGATCAAGTTCTCGAAATTAAAAATGTAGAAAATAAAAATCAGGGAAAGGTCAGAAAACTGTTAAGATAGTGATTTTTTTTTGGAACAAGCTAAGATGATGGCATTATCCTCTACAAATGACCTCCCATGACAGATATTTATTCTATTTTATAGCTTAATAGTTGGTTACATGTTCATGGTGTTACACATATCATAAAAATTAAAACCTTAAGGCTTTTGGCCTAATCAGGAAATTGACTATGTCTATTTAATAAAAATACAAATAAAAATAGGAAATCATCTATTTCATAAACTTACGAAATTGAGAAATAAGAACACAAATTTATTTCTACATGATAGAAAAATGGATAAGGAGTCTATCTAGTAAACGTAGGAAACCTATTTACATATACTCAAGATCTCTAAAAGGATAACTTTAGGGAAATTATGAGGAGAAATTATGGAAGAATTCAACAACCTATACTGTGCCCACGAATTTGTGGTTGTTCCGTCATGTCCAACTCTTTGTAACTCCATTTAGGGTTTTTGTAATAAAGATACTGGAATAGTTTGCCATTCCCTTCTCCAGCTCATTTTACAGATGAGGAAACTGAGGCAAACAGGGTTAAGTAATCTGCCCAGGGTCACACAACTAGTGTCTGAGGACAGGCTGAAACTCAGAAAGATGAGTCTTCCTGACTCTAGGCTGCCACCTAGCAGCCTGCTGCATGAATAGGTGAAATTAATATAAATGCAGCTCGGTGATTTAGTGGATAATGGACTGGTCCTACAGTCAGGGAGACCTGCATTCAAATAAAGCCTCAGAATTTGCTTTGTAACCCGAGGGAAAATCACTTAACCTCTTAAAATTAAATTAATTTTTAAATTAAAATTAAAATTGAATGCCTCAATTTTCCCATGAGTTAAATGGGGATAACAATGGCAACTATCTCTCAGGGCTGTTGTGAGGATGAGTTAATATTTTTAAAGTCCTTTGGAAATCTTAAAGCACTAGTTATTATCATTAATATAGTAAAAATGTCAATATTATCCAAGTTAATATAAGCTATCTTTAATTTAATCACTCCAGGATTTATAATAGCAATGCTATACTATTTAAAAAAATGAAATTAATTACAGTATTACAAGCTAACAACAGAATCTAAATAAAATAATAACACAAAACACATAAAAATAAAGAGGTGAGAATCTCAAAAGGAATTATAAAAGTATAAATTAAGAAATCTTTATGATATTTTAAAATGTCATAAAGCAGACATTATCAAAACTATATGGAAAACAGAAAAACAGAAAAATGAGACAAATAAAGAAGATCCAAGGAAAACTAAGTATCCATGAGAGATTAATCCTGAATGAAATCAACATCACAAGATATTAAAGAAAGAAATTATTCAGTAAAAATTATTGAAAAATTGGATAGCAAGATGATGAAAAATGAATTTTGAAAAGAACCCTAGTAGCCACTGAATCTAACTGCTGTGTGCAAAAAAGAATTCAATTTATAATATAAGTAACAAGTGGTCATAAAGCTCTTGCTTAAAGAGGAGCCTTACCTCCTTCCTAACTGATTTTCCTGGGTAGCTAGGTGGCACTACGGGAGAGAATGCTAGGCCTGGAGTCAGGAAGACCTGAGTTCAAATTTATCTTCAGACATTTACTAGCTACCTGATCCTGGGCAAGTCACTTAACCCTGCTTGCCGAAGTTTCCTCCTCTTAAAATGAGCTGGAGAAGAAAATGGCAAACTACTCTAGTATCTTTGCTAAGATATAGTTTTGTATAATATATACATATAAACTAACCGTTTCTGAAGAAGGAAATGCAAATGGTTAATAATCAGGTGAAAAACTGTTCAAACCCCTATTGGAGAAATGCACATCAAAAAAATTAACTTAAAAGGTTCTGCCTTTCACTGCTTAAACTGGCCAAACAAATTTAAATTGTAAGACTCAGGCGGTGAGGAAATTGGCATACTTTTATATTGTTGATAAAGCTAAGGAATGATATGGTCCTTTTTTAGAAAAATCTGGCATATGTATCAAAAGTTATTAAATCAATCAAAAGCAGTATGATGTAATGAAAATTATAAAAGACAAAATCAGAGGACATGGTGGAAAGAGGAATTGAGTTATGGCTCTGACACTGAGAAATTTCCTTGCATGTTACCCTTAGCAATTCCCATAAGCTTTTAAGCAGAATATTTAAAAAGGACCTAGTAGGACTTAGTACTGCCTACCATAGAGGATTGTTTGGGGATGACGTGGTCAAACCTTATATGTTATATGAACCTAGTCTGATAAAATAACATCAGACATTTTGACACAATGATCCTCCTATTAGGACAATATCCTAAAAATCTTATTAAGAGGAAGGAAAGATTTATCTGGTTTTTTTTTTTAAAAAGGCAGCTCTGCTTTATTTGGAAGAGAAAAACATGAAACAATCTATTTGTCCAGTGGCCAGAGAAAAATAGCATAAACTGTGGCATGCTAACATACTGGAATACTATTGAATCTAAAACATGACAATTATGAAGATATAAAGAAGTATAGGTACTTAGTAAACGTTTGAAGTGATTCAATCACGAAAGCAGAATTAAAACACATACACATATAATTAAAGCAGAATGAAAACACCTCCACAAATAAGCTAACAAGTATATATTACTTCAAGGTTTGTAATAGAATTTATATGGTAGCTTGTTTATTGTTATTACAATGAAAATAAATATGGCACTTACAGAGCACTTTAAGGTTTGCCAGATGCTTTACAAATATTTCATTTTATTGCAAAATAACCATGGGAGGTGGGTAACATTGTAAGAATCTTCATTTTACAGATGAGAAAACTGAAGTAGACAGAGGTTATGTGACTTGCTCAGGGTCAAAAGCTGATGGGACTGAGCATGGATTTGAACTGAGGTATTTATTCCTCACTCCAGGTCAATCTAGCATTCTATCTATTATACCACCTAACTTCATGAGCCCCAAAACAACCCGATGAGGAAGTTTGCTTTTACCATTCTTCCCATTTTACAGATAAGGAAAACTGAGACTGAGAGAGGTTAATTTATTTGTCCAGAGTGACATAGCTAGTGTCTGAGGCAAGATCTGAACTGAAGTCTTCCAGACTAGGTCTAAATTCTGCATTGCAGCCATTGCAACCTTCCAGCAAGTGATTGGCTATATGACAAAAGGAAATGAGAAGCAAAACAAAAGGTACACAGATGGGAAAGAGACTGGAAGAAGGAGTAAAAGAAAAATGATACTGTATTGTTAATGTTTATTATATATACATTTTTAAAAATGTAAAAATTTGGAGTTTAAAGTTTTGAGATTATATTCTTCATATTTATTTACTTGGTTAAAATCAGTTGAGACTGTTTTATTTTAAAATTATTTTAAAAGAATCCTCCCCCCAATTTAGTGATATACAGAACGGCCTCTGTGTATTTCTATTGGAAAATTAATCATACAAATTGGAGAGGTGAAGCACTTAATTAGATAATTCAGTTTCCCCTCCTCTATCCCAATAAGTTTATAAGCCTTTTCACCTAAATTAGTCAGATAATTAAATCTAAAGTGTTTTTATCTGGATCATCCAGAATAACTGCCTCAATTGATCCCCTTTCTTTATAATGTTTAACCAGAAGGTAGCTGAAGACAAACTTAATTCTGTTGGTTGCTTTGTGAATACCCTTGGAGTTGCGTCCTGGTCTCCAATTACCCAGTTCCTTTCAAAAGAAATGATAAAATTATTCTACAGATACTGAAAGGAAAGGAGGAGAGAAAGAGAGAGACAGACAGACAGAGAGACAGAGACAGAGAGATAGAGATAGAGATAGAGAGAGAGAGAGAGAGAGAGAGAGAGAGAGAGAGAGAGAGAGAGGAAGAAAACATTACTAAGTATCTACTATATGTCAGGTACTATGCTAAGCACTACAAATATTTTCATATTGGATCCTCAGGTAAGTGCTCTTATTATCTCCATTTTATAGATGAGGAAACTAAGGCAGACACAGGTTAAGTGACTTATTCAAAGTCACACAGAGAGTAAGTGTGTGAGGACACATTTGAACTCAGGTCTTCCTGCATCCAGGGCCAGCACTCTATGCCTAACTGCCTCTAAATAAAGTTATTATTTCCCAAGTCTGGCATAAGTAAATCTCATTTATCTGGTGAATAAATTAATAATGGGGATAAAGGGATAAGAAGCCCTCCTTATCTGATATTTAGGAAAATCATAATAGTGCAAATTTATTTAAAATATAGAAATCATCATCTCACAAAATCCTCACGAGGCAAATAGCATAATTATTACTTTTCTTTTTTTGTAGATGAAATGATTACGGTCTCGAGCTGTAAAACGATATGATTTGTGCAGCATTGCCAATCCCAAAAACAACAAAGGACACATATGTTCAACCTAGCAAAACAAAATACTTTCCAAAGCAGTGGCTCCCAATAACCAACAGACGCTAAAGAGGTCTTGATTGATACCATTGTGGTCTGTTGTGACAGTCAGCACTGCCTTGATTACTGACAGTTCCCATCAAGAGCCCCACACAAAGTATAAAAAGACATCTTTTTAAATATAGATCATTTCCTCAAGGACAAAACAACTATCTGGGTAACCCTGGATAAATCACTTCATTTTTCCATATAATGGTAGGGACTGAAGCATGAAGGTGTGTCTTAGGTGAGGCACTCTTGGCCCCCTGATTCTGGATATAATCTAATTTTTTGCTGACTACCCAATTTAAATTTATATCCTTGAAAATTATCCAGACCACCCCTATTGCCTTGGCCCAGAGGCACCTGATCAGCCAGCTATCCAGGTGCTTCTAACTCTAACCGTCATCACTGGTTTCTGAGCTCCCTCACGAGAGCTGGCTCGTTTCTGGGCAGCTTTTCTTGTTTCTTCAGCCCTGGCTTGTGCAAGAGTCAAATCTTTCCTGTTCAGGTCATCTGACATTCCAGCTGCTACTTTTTTTCAGGTACCTGAGACAGCATCCTTCAGGTAAGAGCAGAGAGCAGCAGTCCTTCAGGCTGACTGCTGCTGCCCTCTGCTGGCCCCACAGAAATCTGAGGGCACTGGACAGCACTTCAAGTTAATACTATATCCAGGAGAGTCTCACGGAAAGAAGGTAAGAATGTGGTAAGGGCGTTCCCGATTTTATAAGGAAACAGTTCCACAGGGGTTAAGTGGCTTACTAAGACCACACAGGTAGCCACATTATGTAAATAATATATCTCTGAATAATGATATATGCTCTGGCAAAGACAAACTGGATTTGGAATTGGAGGACCTGTCTTGTGAGGTCCCGACGTTGGCATTTTCCCATTTCTGTGACTTTGTGTGAAGGAAGGATTTGAATTAAGTGGCCTCTAGGTCTCCTTTCAGCTAGCAATCTCTGATCTTGACCTTTAAATACAGTTTTCTCCAATCAGTTTTGTTTTGATGAAAGTCAGAGCAGGGTTACTACTTATGGATCAAAGAAGAACCTCAGGGAGCATTCATTTGGGTACACTGAATTTATGTGTTCTTTGTTTCTCTTTGTGATATTGAACAAATCCTATGACTTTACATCTCTAGGATTTAATCATTTCATTTATAAAAAAGGGGACAATAATTATACTCCTTACCTAATGAGGTTTTTGTGAGAAAGTGATTTCTATATTTTAAATAAATTTAAGCTATTACTATTTTCCTAAATCAGATAATGTAAACTGCTACTCTGATCCATGACCTGAGAGTTATGGTAATGTTCTTTTTCCCACTAAGTATTTCTCAGATCACGATGGAAAGAAATATAAAGAGACTATGTCCTAAAAACAGAAGGAATCGCAGAATTAGCTGGGTCATTCCTCTCTGGCTTCAAACACATTCATATCCAGAAAAAGTCACGGCATCTGTTTCCAAAACAAATAAACCAGAGAAGGGAGAACTTTAAGCTGACTTCAAGGGGGTAAAACCCAGCTACCTTTTAGACTGACCATTCCTCACTGGGACAGCACAGGCAAAGATAAGGATAAGGGAAAAACTGATCAATCCCTTCAGGAAGCTGACACCTACAACATTCTAAGGTTTGAGAAGCGTTTTACATGTTTTCTCATTTGATCTTTACAAGAATCCTGGGAAGCTATTATTATCCGCATTTTAGAGATGAGGAAACTGAGGCAGACAGGTTAAGTGACTCACCAGGATTGCACAACTCACAGGAACCCAGAGTAGGATGTGAACTCAGGTGTTCTATTCAGTAGGCAAACTTTTTTCAGTCATTCTCACATAGCTTTTCACCCCCCCCCACCCCCACCCCCCGCAAAGATCTCTCATTGTGCATTTGTACTGTTTGGGAAGTTAGAAACATTTTAAGAAGGTTGGGCAAGGAGGGGAAATAGGAGAAAAAGTCAGAAAGTTTTCTTCTCAGCCCCCAAATTCATTCATTCTCTTTAAAGAAACGATTGATCTTGGGATCTAGAAGAGTTTTCAAACTCCTAAAGTGCCCTATTGAAGGCAAATACCTCTGGGAAGGATCCTTTCAAAACCTCTTCTGTGAATTAGTTAACCTCTAGTTGAGGTCAGCCACTTGGCACAGGGATAGAGTACCAGGCCTGACGTAGGAGGACTCATCTTCCTGACTTTAAATGCAGCCTCAGACAAACATCAGCTGTTACCTTTGGCAAGTCACATCACTCTGTTTGCCTCAGTTTCCTTGTCTGTAAATTGAACTGGAGAAGGAAATGGCAAACCACTACAGTATCTCTGCCAAGACAGACAAGAAGAACTGGACTCGAATGAATAACAAAAATTGAGAGTGTTGTTCTAGCAGGGGCAGGGAATCTGCAGTCTCAGGGCCACATGTGGCCCTCCAGGTCTTCAAGTGCAGCCCTTTGGCTGAATCCAAACTTCACAGAACAAATCCTCAAAACAAAAGGATTTGTTCTGTAACACTTGGATTCAGTCAAAAGGCTGTACCCAAGGACCTAGAAGGCCCCACGCAACCTTGATTTAGATTTCTCCATTTTAAAATTTTACATCCTCTTATCTTTTGTAATCAAATACTGCAAACTTTCCTAGGACTCAACTCTCAATTTATATTTAGAGATACATCTTCAACCTGGAGTTAATTTCTGCACTACAGTTAGCCACAAAACTCATGTGAAATCAATTTGGTTCTACAATTTTTCAGAGAATGAAGATGAAAAAATGTGGGCATATTTAATAGCAGCTACAACATTTCCTCCTTTTGTAGCATTTCATTCCTAAGAGTATTTCTTTCCTCATTAAGACAGAGTAGGAACAAAATGTGGAGGATGATCCTAGGGCAGCAGTTCTCAAAATGTAATATTGGTACCCCTGAGGACAGCAGGTCACTGAGACCTTTTCAGAAGCCCATTAAGGTCCAAGCTATTTTTATAACACTGCTAAGATGTCTAAATTTTTACCATGGCAAATATCAATAGATATAACCACATAAATGAAAGCTCTTTGGGGGCGGTCCTTAATTTTTAAGAGTATAAAGAGTTTCTAAGAACAAAATTTTGAGAACTGCTATTCTAAGGCATCTTATTTAAGACATTATCACAAGATGCAAGTTGAATTAAGTCCTCTATAGTCCCTTCCAGCTTTAAATCTATGATATGATGATTCTTTACAATATTCACTCCTTTTAAATTGTGTTTTATTTCTTTTTCCAAGTATAAAGGAAACTAATCAAACCCAGCTTTTTGTTGCCTGTTTCTCATTATGTGGGTATTGTTTTATATTGCTTTTTAAGATTTCCTCACTTTAGGAGAGGTAAAAAAAAATCCCTTCTATTTAAATTATAACTGATAGAATTAAATTTCTGTCCTCAGTAAAGTCTAGAGTATTATACTTCTATTTCCTCTCAAGGTTGTTTTTAAAATGTACTTAAAACTTTGCATATATTATGACTTTACAATGAAAAAAATGAACCTTTTATCTAAATTCTGAATTCAGCTCTTAATATCTTAAAATATACCATTTCTTTCAATCAGAAATTCTAAAGAATACAGAAAAAGTAAATATCTCAGCAGGTTTTGAAAATATATACATATGAACATCTGTTTCAGTTACATCTTAAAATTTGCTTCTGCTAAAAGAAATTTTGAATGGGTATTTAATGTCCAGCATACTCTTTTTGGTGATGTATACTGTTTAACTTTTGACTTGTTCATTTACTGCCTTAGAAAATGAATTATGGATTATGAAATTGAAAAATTAGGAATTGGTACCCCTGGATGCTGAATGATTTCTTTATACATATCTCACTTATCCATTCCTAACTTCTCTGCTGATATTCAATTGCTTAGGAAACTGCATATTCCATAGATATTTGAAACTCAACATGTCCAAAACTGAACTCATCCTTCCTTGCACCACATCCTCCCATCTTCCTATTTTCCCCATTATTGTTAAGGGTACCACCATCCTCACAGGCTAATAACCTAAGTATCCTCATTTTCTTACTCTCTCTCACCCCACTGTATTCAATTTGCTGTCAATTTTTACCTTTGTAAAATCTCTTGCACACTTTCCCTTGTGTCCTCTGACATAGTTACCACTACCCGCTGTAGCCCATCACCACCACAGCCCTGGACCGCTGCAATAGCCTGCTGGTTGGTCTCACTGCCACAAGTGTCTCTTCACTCCAGCCCATCCTTCATTCAGTTGCCAAAGTAATTTTCCTAAAGAGCAGTTCTGACTGGTCAACTCTCCTCCACCCTTACTCCAGTGGCTCCCCGTAATCTGCAGGATCAAATACAAAATCCTGTTTGATGTTCAAGGACCTTCATACCCTGCCCTTCTCCCTTTCTTACCTTCTTATAAATTTCACCTATTTTCCCCACAACTATTCTGCAATCCAGTATCACTGGGCTCCCCTGCTGTTTGTTACAACAAAACCCTCCATCTGGAAATCTCTCCCTCCTCATCGCTGCCTCTTGGCTCCCTGCACCTCCTTTAGGTCCCAGCTAAAATCCCATGTTCTACAGGAAGGCTTCCCAGTCCTCTGTAATTCTAGCTTCTTCCTTCTGTTGATTATTTCCAACTTCTCTGGTATACTGTTTGCACGTAGGTGTTCGTCTGTTTCCTTCCACACTCCCAAATTAGAGCAGGACCTGCCTCTTGCCTTTCTTTGTATCTCAGCACCTACCAAAGTGCCTGGCCTACCTTAGGTATTTAATTGAATGATTGCTTCCTTACCCTATATGGGAAGATATTTTACTATGACTTCATTTCACAGTAATAGAAAGTTCTGATTTCAATTCGATTCAATCCTTTGATTTCGAATCTTACACGGCTATGCATTCAGTGCTAGCTCACGCTAACTAAACTTATGGTTTTAGAATGACAAGGGCTTAAAAGCTGCCTTATGAATTAAGTTCCAACGAATACACCAATGTCACCTGGGTTACCTGGAAGTAAACCCAATGTAAGGTACTTCTGATACGGAGAACAAGGATTCTTCCTTCATTAGACTCTAGCTAACAAGCTTCAGTGATTTATTTCAAGAAAAAGATGTTGGGTTTGGATTTGGGATGAGGAAGAAGCAGATACTGAGTTACTGAGGCTGCATCTTGAGCATCCTCGTCACAGTAAGCCATCAGTGACATGCCAATCCTTCAGCTTCTTGACCTGGAAGTCCATCACTTTGTTCTTGTTACCAGCGGTGGCAAAATTAAGTTATCAAAGGTGTCATGCCTAACAAAGAAACCAGGCTCCTTCTCTAATCCATTGAGTCAAACTGACAGGAGGTATGGTGACCCTAGTAAATGAACCACTGAGTCTCTTATAGAGGAGGGAAAACAACCATGCTCAAGTTCCTATCACTTATTTTTTTTTTCCTTCAGCTGGAAACCAAAAACTAAACAAGGAACGAAGGTAAGCCCCCCAGAAGCAGCAGGAGGCAAATCCAAGAGAAACCTCCATTTTGGTGACTAGGCTCCTACTTCATACTTTAAAAAGGGAAGGCTCTTCAACACCTGAAAAAGCAATCTTCCAAGAAAAGAATCTGAAAACAAAGTTCATAATCTAGTTCATTTCATAAAATGTGAGGAACCAAAATGGAAAACTGACCTTGCTACTTATGCTAAGCCAGAAACAAACCTATTAAACATAGAGAAGCATTTGGCTAAAGGATAATTTATGATTTATTGGGCAAAGGAAGCTTAGGAATTGAAAGTACTACCTACTTGGGCTAATAATGCTAGTACTAAATACCTAGTCAGAAAAGTGGAACATTATATGAGGCAGCTATGTAGTGCAGTAGATAAGAGTGCTGGGCTGGGAGTCAGGAAGACAACAGTTCAAACCCGGCCTCTAACAGTTACTAGCTCTGTAGAAAGTGACTTCACCTCTGTCTCAGTTTGTCCACCTG
Source organism: Bettongia penicillata ogilbyi (assembly GCA_023548195.1). Taxonomy (NCBI): domain Eukaryota; kingdom Metazoa; phylum Chordata; class Mammalia; order Diprotodontia; family Potoroidae; genus Bettongia; species Bettongia penicillata. Next base: position 824,501 of record JAJHZJ010000676.1, read on the forward strand.
TAAAATGAGGATAATAGAATCTGCCACCCAGTGTTGTTGTAAGGACCAGATGAAATAATAATTGCAAGCATTTAGCAATTGCCTGGTACATAGTAAGTGCTGTATATAGTAGCAGTGATCATTATTATTTATATTAATGCTACAGTGGATAGGGAGATGTCCTTGAATAAAGTTCTTTCTTTCAGCTTCAATTTCACCATCTAAAAGAAATGGGACAGATACTATCCATTATAGTATCTCTTCACAGGAACATAATTATGATTAGAGGGCCAAATCAGCAAAAACATCTTAGGCTTTTCAATGGTAAATGCAATGTAAATAATGATGCCATTTAAAATTCCATAATGCCTTTCTACCCAAGAAATCCAAGCACTCCTATCGGTATCAAGTATGGTTCTTAAAAACTCAGATCACAGATGGTCCATAGGAGCACAGATTTAAAGATGGAAAGGACCTCAGAGGTGATTTTACAGGTGAGGTAAGCTGAGTCCCCCAAGAGATGAAGCTCTGGTCCAAGGACCTATGCCAAACCTATACCAAGAGTACAGCAAGTGGCTGAACAAGAGTCTGAAACAATGCCTTCAGACTCCAAATCTGTGCTCTTTTGTTCACCACAAAGGAGGGTAAGGAAAGAGAAGTATTATGTACTCCCTCTAACAGACAAAGACATTCATTCAAAGAGAAGATTTTTGACAAAGGCACAGAGTTAGTGATGGGGCCCAAGCAGGGGTATGCTGGTAAATATTCAACAGCCAGCCTTCCCCAAGGCAGGACATAACTTTTCAGGTTAGTCTGCATTATTAATGTTTTTCTCCATCACTTCCTTAAGTCTAGACAATCAATACACCCTCAACAGAAGCTTGAATTCAATCAAAGGGACTCACTTGAGAACCTAGAGGGCCACACTTGGTATTGAGGCTGCAGGTTCCATACCCCTGGTCTGCACAATCAACAAACCTTCCACAAAGTCAAAATCAAACAATCCACAAAGCCAAGTTCCGATTTCTAGTGTGTGCTGATTTTCAAAGTCTAAACACTGACATGGAAAATAACAGTTAGCTCTCCATGGCTATATGGAGAGAGGGAGAGCTGGCCACAGCCCACTCCTGAACCCAGGTAGTTTGATTACCCAGTTCAATGTGCTTTTCACCTGCACTAGCTGCAAACAGCAGGTACAGGGTAGTATGACAGAAAGAACTGGCAGGTGACCTCTGTTCAAATCCAAACTCTGATGGTTATTAGCTGAATGAGTCACTCAAATTTCCTAGGCTAAAATTCCCTCATCCATAAGATGATGGAGGGAGTGGGGAGCTTTCCACAGGGGAGTGAACTAGACAGCCTCTGGTGTACCTTACAGCTCTACATCTATGATCTTAAGTTACTGCACATTTATAAAACTTGGGCACGGTGGACAGAGTGCTGGACCAGGAGCCAGACTTGAGTTCATCTCTAACCTCAGACATGCACTAGCTGTGTGATCCTGGAGCCACTTAACCCTGTTTCCCTTAGTTTCTTCATCTGTAAAATGAGCTAAAGAAGGAAATGGCAAACCACTTCAGTTATCTTTGCCAAGAAAACCCGAAGTGGAGCCACAAAGAGTTGGACAGGACTGAAACAACTGAACAATGATAATTTGAACATTAAACTTCGCAACCTTTAAAACTTTCAAGTTGATCTTAATTTTAACTGAACGTAATGACTAGTAATTTAATTTTAAAGTGAAGATGATATGAAGTGGACTCAGTGCAAGGCACTGTGGGTGACAACAAACAATAACAACAAAAAGTGACTTTTATACTTATCAAAATAGCAGGATGATTACCATGCAGGACTAGGAGTCAGGAAGATCTGAGTTCAAATCCAGCCTCAGACACTTACTGGTTGGGGGACCCTGGGCAAATCACTTACCCTCTGTCTGACTCAGTTGCCTCACCTACCACCCACTGTTGCTATGAGGTTCAAGTGAGATGTCTGTAAAGTGTTTTGCAAACTTTAAAGTGCTATGAAAATACCAACTATTTTATTATATTATTATTCCAAATGAATGAATAAATGAATAAATTTGAGGCTTGAAGTGTTTAAATGGCTTGCCCCAAATCAGAGACTAATTCACAGAGATGGGTATCTATCCCACATCATTTGATTCCAAATTCAGTGTACTTTCCACTACAATATAATAGTCACTGACCTCAGGGATCTGGTAGAAGTTGGGTGGAAGAAATAAATATACATAAAGTGGTAGGAGACAAGCAAGAGTACAAAGCACCATACAGAGAGAAAAAGAGAGAAGACTACTGGATGCATTGTGGTTGGGCAGTAATCAGGGCCCTATCTTAAAATCTCATATCTATTTAAGAAGCTTTGATTAGAATATAGTCACAGTGATTGTCAACAAGTGTTCAGTAAGCACCTATTATGTGCGAGGTCCTGCACTAAGCACTGGGGATTATTATTAAGAAAGAAAAGAAACAAACAAAAAACAGGCTGTGTTCTCCAGGATTTCACAGTCTAAGCAGAGCTTCTCAGGTGGTAGTAGCCTTGGGTTCAATTGCTGGGCATTGAATAAAAATAATGGGGCAGTAGAAGCAAAAGAAAAGAACAGAAGAAAAAGTTAAAGTCACAGTGATTACATTATTTTCCAAATTAACGCACAAAAATGCAAGTTATGACTAATCAGAGGTCAAGTACCCTGACAGGTCTTAACAAGCAAGTGTTGGTAGGCAAGCATGTCAAGCATTGTTGGGAATGCCAGCATGCATCAGCAGTAATATGTGTAATGTATAACGACTTGTTCACAATATAATACTATATGGTTACACGACAATATTATGTCATCAAAATTTCATTGCAGAAAAACCCCACAAATTTACAATAAACTATTCAATTTAAGATGCATCATTAAAAAAAGGTGTATTTTTTTGAAATGATGCAAATTTCAAAATAATCATTAAATGGTTAAAGAAAGTAGACTTCCAAGGGGGTGCTGGGTAGTTTTTTTAAAAGAAATAGTAGGCCAAATATGTTTAGGAACCTCTAGTCTAACCGAAGAGACTACAGGCAAACAACTCTGTAGAAATGATAAATACAGAGGCATTAAGATTAAGGAGGACTGGGGAAAACATTCTGTAGAAGGTGGGACTTTAGCAGAGACCTGAATGAAAACAGGAGGTTGAGATGAGAAGGGAGAACATTCTGGGCATGAGTTACAGCCAGCGAAGACTCTTGGAATAGGGGATAGTGCCCCTGTTGGAGAAGTAGCCATGGCCAATGTCACTGAGTCAAAGTACACGGAAGGGAATAAAGTGTAAGAAATCTGAAAAAGTAGGAGGTAGTTAAGTTCTCATTAGTTTTTACTCCAACTCAAAACTGGGACCTTCCTTCATCTTCTTTCTATATTTACAACAAAGAAACTAATAAGTTCAGGGCCCTTGATCATCTTAAGTTCTTTACTTTCCTGAGAAAATATTCTGAGTTTGTGAATTTAAGATTCTGTTGTTGGTCAAGCATTTTTTGGTTGTGTCTGACTCTTCATATCCCCATTTGGGGTTTTCATGCAAATATACTGGATTTGCTATTTCCTTTTTCAGTTCATTTTATAGATGATGAAACTGAGGCAAACAGGGTTAAGTGATTTATCCAGGATCACACAGCTAGCATCTGAGGCCAGATTTGAATCGGGAGGACTAATCTTCCTGATGTCAAGTTAGGCATTCTATCCACCATGCCACCTAGCTGCCCTTAATATAATTTGTACCCAGCTTTATTCTCAGGATTCTGCACATAAACAGATAATTTCTACTCTTTCATTCCCTTCTTTGAATTCGAGAATGTATCTCCATGACTCTTTTGTTAATTTCATCTCCAAGAATATTTCTGGTCCAATTCAATTTTATAAATTAATAAATGCTCTCGAATTCATTAACTGAAGCATTATTGTTCCCCCTTTTTAAATCTCCAAGCTTTCAGCTGGTCCTTTTAAAGTAAAACAAACTGGTCTGAAATTCTCAATTGCTTAATTAACTTCCCTGGGTTAGCAGAGATCCTCTAGCTAACATTCTTTATAAATCCTTTATAGTGTCACTTGCGTCTATTGAGTATCATTAAAAGGCTATAACCATCCTTTATTATTTCTGTTTTATGTCTATGTTAGGTCCACATGGAATGTTAAGTGGGGTACACCTGTATAACATTAAGCAGCCTAAAAGTGAAGATACTGTGATAAAATTTTTATTCAAAACTAGAAGCATATCTTCTATCATTTTTACACCGTTAAGTCCTTTACTATTATGCTATTATAAGTAATGCATATAATTCATGCAGAAAAAAAGGAGATAGTGCAAAATAGCTATCGATTTCTAAAATCGAAAACACTAATTAAATGATCTTTTCTTTCCTTTCCCGGTGGTACCATGATTGACAGATGAAGCTGTCAAAATTTTGGCAAGGCTAGATAAATCTGAGAGCATAAGTCAAGTAGAACACAGAATTCTAAACACAACCGGAGTTGTTAACCTTTTTAGACAGAAGCCATGAACTACCTTATAGTCACTGTATAATAAGAAAAAAATTGTAAAACATCTTTTTTTCTCATTAGGGAATCTCATGGGCATGCTCTCAACTCAGAGATCAGAGCATCCTGATTTTCTTCCTTCCTCATTTGAAATGAGAAAAAAAGGATTAGTAGACAAACAAACACAAAATACTTTCACACTACCAACTACACTTACTTTACTATTTAGTATATCCTCAAGGTGAAAAATGTAGTTTTGAATGCATTTTCTGAAAGAGACATATTATTTTGATGCATATGAATGACTTTACAGAAATGATTCTCCCTAACTTAACCTCAGTTTCTCCATCTGTAAAATGAGAGAGTAGGACAAGATGCTTTCAGCATACCATATTGAGCTGACTCCAGCCTGGGCTTCATTCCATCCAGGCATCAACAGGAACACTAGGGTCTGGCCATAGTTGGTCATTTGCTCTGTTGTTGCCCAACTCTCCTCACCAAAAGTAGTGACCTTTCAGACCCAACCTCCCAAAACCTGGCCCACCTATCCCAAACAGGGAAGGGAATGGAGAAGAATTAATCCACCCAGCTTTGGGACTCATTCTGGGGTGGAACAGGAGAGGGGCCATTATAGACCTCATTTAGGAGGTTCTGTGAGGTCTGGGCTTTGGCCAAGTGATGTCATTAATACAATGCAACATACAAAACCAGCTAGAGGACATCTTCCATGAAGTAACACGACTCTGAGGAACATAAGCTTCCCTGTTGCATGCCTCACTTAATATCAGTATTCAGAGGTAGATAACAAAGGTACTTCTGTCATTAATTTTTACAGGTACCTAGAGATTTCATACCATGATGCTCTCAGATTTGTGTCACCTTCAAAAGGGACTTCATTGGGGTATACTTGGTCTAACTTAACCATTGTTCTTCAAGTCTTTTTTATGGTTTCTACATATTTATGCAATACATCAGGGGCTAAGGTGTTACAGTCCCTAAGTGGTGGCTTTACTGCCATTGATGGAGAAAAGTCTTTTAAGGGTTTTTGTGGATCTTTTCCTTTTTTATCTGTTTGTTGGCCTTTTTCCTGTGTCATCCTTAAATTCTCTTGGGATGATCTGATTTGATTAGGTCTCTTGACAAAATTTCTATAAATTTATTTTTCCCTCCAGTACCTCTAACTATTTTATACAGAGATGCTGCTAATTTTTTTTCTACCACCCTCTTTGGCAAGATTTCTACAAATGGGTTTATATTTTAAACTGGTATTGCTCTTGGCTGCTGCGGCTCTCCACTTGGCAATAAATTCAAGAGTTTGCAGGCAGAGGTGCTTTCTGGGCTTTTTTTGGCCTTCTCATTATGGCAAGAGATTTATATTGACTTAATTTTTCTTAGGAAAGTTGATAGTCTCTGTACAGAGACAACTTATTCAGAAAGGATTCATTAATTACCAGTCATTTCTTGCCAATTAGAAGACAATCAATTTCCTTTTTTATGATGTTATTTAGTATTTACTATGTCTAGTGCCTCCTGACCCTCAAAGTATTTACACCATGGATACAAGGCTTTTATAGTCTACAAGCCTTTAACTTCTCTTGTTTCTTACTCCTGAACTGCATTTGCTAATACATTTTTATCTATTCTCTCTTACGCTTGGAAATTACCAAGCATTGAAAAACACGGTTTCATTTAGCCCACTTTATTGCATTTTGGGGTAGAATTTTTCTATCTCCTCATTGTCCTACAACATGGTGGTGCAAAGATCACAATTATTTTCTTGTTAATTTTTTTTGAAAATATTGTATCATTACTATGGCAATACAAAATGACCAAATATTTCATGAAGTGATACTTTGTTGCTTTGGAATTCACAATAAAGCCAATTCCTTTATCCATGTTACCAAGGAAAACCTGTGGATCATTCTTCCATTTAACTACAATTCAAGGACATGTGGCTATCTTTAATTTTTTGATGAATTATCATGAAGTAGAAAAAGCAGAGGACCTTGGTTCAAATTCTGCCTCTGTTAATTACTTTGTGACTTTAGGAAAATCTCTTAATTGCTGTGGCATCCCCTTACATCATTTATAAAATGAGGAGGGGTTGAACTTGATGGCTATTATTCTATGAATAGGGAATAAACTTATTTTGTTTGAAGGAAGAGAGGAAATCAGGAAAAATGAAATCAAGTGGCAGAGATGAAGATTTAGGCTAGATATTAGAAAGGACTTTTCACAGTTTAGCTTTTCCAAAAGTGGGACGGGCTACCTTGGAAGCTTGGTGGGGGTCTTGCTCACAGGAGGGCTTCAAGCAGTGGATAACCACTTATAAAAGACATTATAGTGAGGATTTGGGTTGGACATGGGGGGGGACCACTGATGTCTTTTCCAATTCTAAAATTCTGTGGCTTCAATGCAGGACATGCATACAGTTGATGGAGGTAAAGTTATTTAATCTTGTCCTTCAGAAACAGTGTCATTATGGCTAGGGTTTAGTTCCTCCAACAAAGGGATAAGAATGGATTCTTCACAGGGACAATAACGTCACAAGACTTTGGTGAAGTAGAACCTATGGACAGAGAATATCAAAGGGAGGAGGGAAAAAGACTAATATTACTGATCTGAAAGTACTCTGTATGTTCTAGGGGCAAATTCCTCGTCTACCTGAATGGATTGTTTATGAAGCACCTACGCTATATACTAGGGATCTAAAGGAAAAAAAAAATTTTAAATACTCCTTGCTTAAATTTTTTTCTGGAGTGGTAGAGAGGGATACTACATTTACACAAAAAAAGTAAACACAAGATAATTCAAAAAGGGAGTGAATACTAATGATTAAGGGGATAGAAACACTTGCATGAGATATTGAAGGGCAAAATGAGCAGGACCAAGGGAACACTGCATACAGTAACAGCAATAAATACTGAGTGAATAAGTCAATTTGACTATTACAAATACTCAAATTAAAAACAAATGACATATGAAAGAAAATGCTTATCTGCATCCAGAGAAAGATCTGAGAAATAGAAATATGTATAGACTGATTATATGTGTGTGTGTGTGTAATGTATAATGGTAACCATCTCTGGAGGAGGGAAGAAACAAAGGAAACTAAAGGAGAAAAAAAGAGATTATGAGAAAAGGAAGTTCAAGATGGTTATACTTGATTCTGTCAATAAAGTAGGAAGCAAGATTCGCATGCTGAGAGCAAAGTTTAAGGGAATACTATCAGAGACTTGAGGTGGGTGAAGGTTTGGAAGAGTCATGGTGGGAAATGTGCTACAGAACCAATCAAATTAGCACAAAAGATACACTATGCAGCAGTGAGGGCCCAAGTGGCATTAGGTAATGTAAGCTAGTGTAGAATGCATTGACATAGCTTTCTGACACACTCCAGTAGTTCCCAGCAGCCCCTAAGTAGGGAGGAAAAGGTATATGATATGAAGGCATATCAGGGCTGGAGTTTGGCAGAGTATAAGTAGTGATAAGACAGGGGGACAAGAAAGAGATATCAGAGAGAAGACAGAATATAGTTGAACTGTTTTAGCTATAAAACTGTGAATGGACAAAAGTTAAAGCAGAGACAGTGGTCCAGAAGAGCATAGAGGGGATGAAGTGCCTGGGAACGATGGATCTCATGAAGAAGAGGTTTAGGAAGAGCAGAGAAATAATTATTCAATGATCACTAAAGCAATTTTGCCCAGATGATCATCAAGATACTTGATGCACTAAAGAAGGATAGCTTTGGATCAAAGTTAACTTTAAAGGTATTTCATCTCCTTGATTCACCCAAAGGTGCACTAGGTCCTGCAAGCAAGTGCCAGTGTCCTCCAAGTACTTGTTAACTGCCTGAGTAAAATCAGTCACTGGCTTCCTTCCTTCCTCCTACTCCATGCCCAACAGCATCTATCAGAGATCTGCTTTGCAAATAGGTAAAATTCTAAACTTAGAACTTCATTCCATGGCCCTCTGCCTGAGAAGGCCAAGGGACAATACTACTAAATTCTTAGCCTCAGTTTAGAAATGAACTTATCAAGCATTTCAAATATCTAGGACCTCCAAAGTGAAAAGACAGCCATATAAGCCTGTAAAATGGGAGGAGAAAGAACCAGTACAACTGGAAAAGGCGAAAAAGTATTTCAGTAAGTAAACTGAATTGGAAGTGATTTTTTTTTCACACTTAGAAATAAAAACAAAAGTAGGCAGAAGATTAAGAGAACTGTATCTCAATAAAGGGGGTTGGAGGGAGGCTTTCATCTAGCTTTATAAAAGTCTGCTCCAATACTGAAAACACTGAAGACTGACATCCAGAAATATATGTGCACAGGGTAAAAAAGTGAGCATTTAAAAAGTCATCATGTTACCAATGACATATCTGATATAATTCTAGGCAAATTTACTTTTTAAGAATCACTTTGGGAACTTCAGAGCATAAACGAGAAGGCAAAAATTCTGGCAAATGCGCTCATCTTCGCTGCTCGTCACAGAAAGAAAGTTTAAATATGCATTAAAAAAACACATTTGGTTTGGCTTAGGTAAGTACAAAAGAAAAGAAATCATAAATTTCTGGGCATATTGTGTCAGTCAGCCAAACAACATTAATTAAGCACCTATTATGTGCCATACACTGTGCCAACCAAGCAGTGCTAAGCTTCTTTTGTATCTGGGATGGGAAGGAGCTACCCTAAAAAAGATCTCTTACCTCACCTGGGATCTCATTCTTTATCAGAAAATCCTTCCTGGCCTTACTAGAAAATAGTGCCATTAACTAAACCATAAGAACTGTTTCCTCTTCCCCACAATGAATGGATCTAGTCTACCCTTGTTATGCTTTGATTTGTTGGTCTCCAACGGGAGACTATGGCAATCGATGCCTTAAAGAGAGTGTCTTGGGACTCAACGAAAGCATGTTACTTCTCACCCATGGTCAGGAAAGTCCCTGAAACCCGGTAACAACTAGGGAAAAGGTGACCTAAAGCCAGCTAGAGACAAAACCAGAAATAGATATATAACAACTGGGTAGCTCTTTGTCCTTTATTCAGACAGGAGAAAAACCATTGGAATACATCACAAAGCTGATTGCATTATGTGTCTGGAATAGCTCTAAAGCATATGTTCTGGTAGTGGCTTCTTGCTGTAACCTGGTTTTCACATCTGTTAAGTTTCTCTTATATTTAGAAATTTTGTACAGATGAAAGAATATTACATTAATAAAAGCCTTTGGTTTAAATTCCTGTCTCTTTCATTTACCAGCTCTTTGACCTCAGCCAAGTTGCTTAACCTTTAAGAATTTCAGGCTCCTCATTTATCTGCAGGAATCAAGTCACAGACTTATTCCAATTCCTTGTAGAACTGGAAACTCTGACGTCATCTTGTATAACACCTAAGTATTAATCCTATAACCAAGATACCAAACAAGCAATCACACAGTCCTCTATTTGAAGCCCTCCAGAGACCAGAACGCTCTCCCTCCTCATCTCCAGTTTTGGCAGAAAAAAGACTCATTTCACTTTTGAACAGTTCGGATAAAGAGTGATAAAGTAGAAAGTACAGTGAAATTTGGAATTAGATGGCTGTATTTCAGCCCTAACTTGGCTACCTTCCAACTGTGTAACATTGGACAAGTAAGTGACTTTTACAGCCCTGTGCCTCATTTTTCTTTCCTGTTCAATGAGAGGGCTAGGTTAGATGACTGACAAAAACTTTTCTAATTATAAATTTATTTTCCAAACCTAGTTCTTCTGATTTCAAATCCAGTGCATTGTCACAGCTACAGTATTGTGAATTTTTCCTTTATTGTTCAGTTGTTTTGAACATATCTAACTTTGTTACCCCATCTGGCATTTTCTTGGCAAATATACTGGAGTGGTTTGCTATTTCCTTTTCTAGCTCATTTTTACAGATGAGGAAACTAAGGCAAACAGGGTTAAGTGACTTGCCCAGGGTCACAGAGCTAGTAAGAGTCTGAGGCCAGATTTTAACTCAGAAAGCAGAGTCTTCCTGACTCCAGGCCCCAAACTTTATTCACTGCATTGCCCCAGAATTCTCTTCAGTAAATCTTTTTAAAAGTATAGAAGATTTTTTCTTAAGTCACTTTGATGCTAACATGTTGAGCAAATTTTTTGCTCCAAAGTTCACAAGTAAATGATCTGTACAAACAAAAACCTTTTAATGAAATTGGACAGAAGAAAAGACAAGCTCTGGAGTCCAAAGAGTCGGGTTCAAATACTACCTCTGATATTTGTTCCCTGTCTCACTTTTGGAGAACCACTGAGCTCATTTAGCCTCCTTGGGTGTGAGTTTTCTTATTTGTGAAATGAGGAGATTAGACTATGTGGCCTCAAATGTGGTTTCCATCTCCAGATTTCCTGTGACAGTCCCATTTATAGGGAGCAAAGAGAAACTACATCGAAAAAGGCAGATACCTGATTTGAATAAATGACACATTTCCTGATTCCAAAATATCAGAATTGTCCTAAAAATATTCATTGTTTTGTTTAGAGGCAGCAGAATGCATGAATGACATTCCAGAGCACAGCAGTGGCTTCAGTAGTAGGAAGGAGCTGCTGCAATGTACAAATGGTAGAGAACACCAATTATACCATTTCCATGGAAGCATAAGAACCACAGGAGGGAAGAGAAGGTGGCTTGGAGAATTCCATCCTAATTGACAACATCCATTTCCTAAGGCATTAGGTCCTTCTTGGAATGATCCAGGGGACTCGTCCTCTTCAAGATAATAATTCATGTGAAAAATACCTCTGGGCGACAGTGAACTGCAGGGTCAATATGAGTAAGTCATGTGATAGCAGCAGCCAAAAGAAAAAGCTGAATCAATAAACATATGGTGTTTCAGACTGGGAAGACCATGGTACTTGTCTACTATGTCCTGGTGAGGAGACCTCTGGAGCATTATTGTTTTAAGTTCAGGTGGCGCATTTCAGAGGGAACAATGACTGGGGTGTGTCCAAAGGAGAGTAGTTGGTCAGCACAGAAAGGAATTTCAAAACCACCTTGAAGAAGAAATTGTGGTTGTTTATCCTGGAGATTAAAAGACTTAGAGAGGTTTTGACAGGGATGATTCAGAAAAGAATTTTAGATTTGTTTTGTTGGTTTCAAAAGTCAAATGGAGAAAAATATTGAAAGATTTCATCTCTGCTTAAGGAAATGCTTCCTAACAATGAGATCAAAAGATTTACACTTAGAAGGATCTTTGACATCCTCTTTTCTTACTCCTCCATTTCACAGCAGAGGAAACTGAAGCCACATAATTCCCTAAGTAGGAGAGCTGAGATTTAAAAAAATGCAAATCCTTTGTCTACAAATTCAATTCATTTTCACTATCTCACATGTTTTCTGAATTGTCCAAAAAATGAAACAAAGTGTTGTGGTAGATAATGAGCTCCCCATCTGTAGAAGTCTTCAAGCGTCAGAGGACTGGATGATCATTTGCTGAGTATTTTCAATCCACTAATTAAGAAGCATCAAATGCCTACTGTGCACTAGGAATTGAGTGAGGCCCTGGATTGTGCCCAAGATCCTTGCTTCGGGTGAAGGCATGTTTGCTAACCTTTACACTCCTTTCAGGCTCTATGAAACTATAATTCTAAAATGTTATGCTTATTCACACACATTGAACTTGGGTTTTCTCTCAGAATATTTCCCAGAAACCTCCACCATCAAGATTTAATGCAAGATGCATTTTTATTTAGTTATATATTAGTTTGGCTTCTCTAACTTCTTTTATAGAAGAATTAGACTGAAGGGGAAAGGGACAGAGCAAGACAAGGTAGCCTTACACGCTATTGTCTCTATAAATTTAATGTTTTCATTTTGATAGAAAATAAAGGTCTTGGACACTTTCCACACACAGGTACAAAACAATCCAGTTTTGGGAAAGTCTTTTAATTCTGTCATAGGAATTCCTTCTTAGTTACTATTCTAGCCATTTCCTTTGAAATCAGGTTTCTGGATTTTTTTCCCCTCTTATAAATTGCTATCACAGATAATTCTGTTTGTTTGCTTGCTTGCTTTTACTAGAATTTGCTTTCTCTTTCTTTCCCTATCAATGTATCCAACAGAATTCTCTGCAGTGACAAAGGGGAGCTTTACGGAAGAAGTACAGTGGTCAGGTATTTGTGGACCTAAGGGAAGGTCACATGGCTACATTAGAGACACTCAAGGGGATATAAAGAAGGATGTAGGGACAGTGAAAATGAGGGATTGAGGCAGCCTGACACATTTCCCAAAGGGGCAGAGATTCATACCCCAAGGGTGATAATGGGAAGGTTAGGAAAGGGATACAACAAAGAGCTGTCAGACAGCTTGGGGCACAGTGGTAAGACATAGCAGGAAATGGAAGTCCCTGAGGGCCTTGTAAGTGGTTCTAGGTCACAAGGGGGGAACCAATGGGCTCGAGGCTACATGTGGTCCTCTAGATCTTCAAGTATGGTCCTGTAACTAAATCTTAACTTCATAGAACAAATTCACTCAATAAAAGAATTTGTTCCACAAAACTTGGACTCAGTCAAAAGGCCACACCCAAGGACCTAGAAGGCCACACCCAAGGACCTAGAAAACCACATGTGATTTCAAGGCCTCAGGTTCCCCACCCCTATTGGTTGATGCACATAGTTACACCAAACACATATGAAGACTCCTCTTGAATCCTGTCTTCCTTCCAACTGGATCAAGGCAGCTCAGAGACCAAAGCAGCATAAGTACTTTCTAGCTAAGTGTAGAATGCTTTCATGCTAGTCTGGCTGAAAGCTAGAATTTTCTGCCATAGAAGCTTCCATGCCCCAAAGACCAAGAAATAGATGTTTGGGGCTGGAGGGATGTGGGAAATGTTGCCAAGATAGAGCAGAGAGTGGAAGGACAGGAAGAAGAGGCACAACTAGGGTACAGACATCTTCTTGGGCAGAGAAAGACAAGGCCAGAAAAACCAGGCATTTTTCTAGACACTACTACAATTCTAGATTGTTTACTTTCAGGCAGGGACTGTATATTATTGAGATTAGAATATAAATGGATTTGTTTTAAAATAATTTAAATCAAGACCTTTTGAAAAAACTCATGGATGAAATTTGGGGGTTGGTTCATGATTTGGACAAAGTTTTGTAACTGAATCGCTACACAACTGACTGTTTCAAAGCCTTATCTTTACTACTAGGTGGTATGAGATAGTTCACAGAAATGCTTAATGGAGGGGGTGGGGGGAGTGAAGCTCCCTCAAAGAGGGAACTGATAAAAACTAGGTATGGTGGTTCAGGTGGACAAGTAAAGTACAAAAATATTGAAGTGATGAAAAGAATGCCATGAAATTAAGAAATAAAAAAAAATACAGATTTAATACCAATCAAATTTTTCCTGCAGTGAGACCTTTCAGACTTCCAAGAATCTTATCAAAAGAATGGTGAATGGAGAATGCCCTCTAATCAAGTATTATTTTTTCCTTCTTGTGTAAGTGCTTTACAGGCTTCAAAATACTTTCTGCTCTCCAGGAGGCAGGACTCATTTTAAAGAGAAGGAAATTAGAAAAGGTAAGTGATTCATTTCATCCAGTTCTGGTGGTATATATGGGGCAATCTTAACTAGGTGAGTTGTATCTAGAATCTACATTTCCTTACTCCTCTCATTTCACTTAAAAAAGAGAAAGACACATGAGTTCTCTCTCCTACGTGATTAATGCTCTGGTTAATCATCAGCCGTAACTATTTTGAGCGTAATTCTTTAGATATCACATCATAGGGGAAAATCTGGCACTGTCCGGAAGGTCAGTCCTGATAAGCCAGTAGATATATTCCAATTAGATTTGTTAAGACTTTTTTAGCTACCATGTCTGTCTATGGCTATTTTGTCATTGAAAATGAGTGAACAGCAGGACATAACTACAGGATGATGAGATTTGGGGAATTAGTACTAGAAGAGATCTTGGAGATTATCCCAACCAATCTTCTCATTTTATCAATGAAGAAATTAAGGTCCAGAATGACTTACCTATGGTTAGTTACACATGGAATACTATGGCAGCCCACTCTCTCTCTCTCTTATCTTCAATCTCTCCCAGTCCATTGGTTGCTTCCCTATTACCAACCAACCCACCCATGTCTTTTCCAACCTCAAAAAAAAAAACCTTCCTCCATCTGTCCAACCCCACTAGCTGTCAAATGATCTCTACCCTCCTTTTCACAGCTAACCTCTTTGACAATGCTAATCAATGCCTCCATTTCCTTTCTTTTCACTCTTTTTTTAACTCTCTTGTTTCCTGATTTCAACTGAAACTGCTCCCTCCTAAAGTATGTGTGTGTGTTTGCCTTTCATTGCTGAAGAAGACCATGCCATCAGAGAAATGATGACATGACTTACACTTGACTTTGTTTTGAGTGAGGGAGGGCTGTGCAGGTCACCAGCCTCACTTCTCCTCCAGAGTCATCTGAATCCAGTGACCAGATATTCATCAGGATTACTGGAGATGACTCAGGATGAGGCAATGGGGGTTAAGTGACTTGCCCAAGGTCACACAGCTAGTGTCTGCGGTGAGATTTGAACTCAGGTCCTCCTGACTCCTGTGCTAGTGCTCTATCCACTGCTGCACCTAACTGCCCATTCTCTCCTAAAGTATCACCAAACCTAGTAGCCTTTTATCAGTCCTCATCCTTTCTGACCTTTCTGCAGCCTCTGACACTGTTGCTCTCCCTTTTCTCCTTGATACTCTCTTCTCTCCCAATTTTTGTGACACTCCTCTCTACTGGCTTACCTCCTGTTGAATTTCTCATTTTCCTTTGTTGAATCTTCATCCAGGTCATGCCAGCTTTCTAGAGTTACCCTCCAAGATTCTATCCTGGTATCTCTTCTCTTCTCCCTCTATGCTGAAGGAGTTCCTTAGAGCTCCATAGAGTTATTTGTTCAACCATAACTTCTCTCCTAGCCTTTAGTGTTGTATCTCCAACTGTCTTATTAGACATTTTGAACTGGATATCCTAGAGTCATCTTAAATTCAATCTGTCCAAAAGTGAACTTATCATCTTTCCCTCTAATTTCTTCTTCCTAAGTTCCCTGTTCCTGTCATGAGTACCACTGTCTTCCCAGTCACCTAGGCTGACAAACTAGCCATCATCCTCCACCTTTCAATAACTTTCACCCCCATCCCATTACTAATCAGTTGCCAAGTCCTGCTATACTTACCTTTGTGATATTCCTTCAACTGACCCCTTTCCTTTGATACTGCTACTACCTGGATACAGGCCCCCATTACTTCACATCCTACCTACTGTTTGGTCTCCCTAACTCAAATCTCTATCCCTTCAGTCCATGATTCACTTAACTGTCCAACCAATCTTGAGTCACCATGTTACGCCTCATTCAATAAATTCCAATAACTCCCTATGATGGCCATGATCAAATATAAAATTCTCCGCTTGACTTTTAAAACTTTTCATAACCTGAAGGAAGGTCCCTTTCTACTTTTTGAGTTTTCTAACAACTTACTTCTATCCAAAGATTCTATACTGGTCTCATTGCAGTTACTCCCAAAAGTCACTCCATCTTCTGACTATAGGGATTTTCACCATCTCTCCTCCATGTTTGAAACATTCTCCCTCCTCAACTCTGCCTTCTGGCTTCCTCTAGTCTCTCCTAAAGTCTCATTTTCTGCAAGAATGTTTTCCTGGACCTGTTTTTCCTCTGAGATTACATTCAATTTGTCCTGTATATATATATTATATACATCACTGGTTGCAGGTTGTCTCCTCCATTGGAATGTGAACTCCTTGAGAATAAGGAATGTTTTTGTCTTTCTTTATATCCCCATTGCTTAGCATGGTATATGGCACATAGTAGGTGCTTAGTAGTATTTAGTGACTTTTACATTTTGTAAAGCATTTTATATCTATTATTATACCTCTATTTATTATTCATATTTATTAGAGCAATAATAATAATACTTATTGAATATTATTATCTCTATATCCATTATAATAATTATGTTGAAATGTATATTTATGTGTATGTTCTGATCAGCAATATGAACCCGGGTCTTATACCCCCACATACACATAGAGTTTATAGCATATCTATATAAATACATATGTGAATGAATGTGTGTGTATGTATGTGTGTGTGTGCGCGCGCGCGTGTGTGTGTATCATATATTTTCTTTTTCAGGGCTAGAAATAAAACAATGAGAACAAAGTTTTTTAATGAAATATAAGATCTGAGCGCTAGAGTTTGAAGCGACCTCACTGCCACTCTAGTCTGCCCTTTACTGCCCCCATTCTGTGGAGAAAGAAAACGAGGCTGCATGAGATTAAGTGTCTTCTCCAGTCACCCAGGACACGTCAGAGGTGAAATCTGGACCTAGATCTTCCAGCTCCGAAGCCAGAGCTCTTTCCATTGCAGTAATGCTCCCCTTCACAATATTATCCTTCAAATGTCTAGCATTAAACTCTTCTCCTTTCAACTCCACACTACTAAGTGCAATTATACATCCAAATTGTCATGTGACTAGGTGGTCTGTCTCATAAGTCATTTTTGGATATCTGATCCAGGCCACAAACACTTTGATTACTTTCACTTCAATTCAAGGCAATACATGTTTATTAAATATCTGTTATGAATTAGGTGTTGTGCCAAATACTGGAGAGATATAAAGATAAGTAAAACCAAGTCTTTGCAGACAGGGGTATAAATGAATTTAATTTTAAAAAAATCATTTTTTTTGGCAAATCATTGCAAGAAATCTGAGCGACAGATCACTTCGGGTTGAGAGGGATCACGGTAGGCTTCAGGGAAGAGACAGCACCTGAGCTAGGCTTTAAAGGCTATAGCTAGGTATTTCTGCCATCCAATTTCATAAGTGCTATTACCTCTTTTCCTAAATATCATGGAGTTTTCAGGGACTTTGCTTGGGTCAAACTCAGTGAGCATATCCCGAAGAGTTGTGTACCTATGGGTCATTTTAATCTTTAGGCAGTTCTCCACAAGAATAGATAAAGGGCAAAAATACAAGGAGAAGCAAATAATATTTATGATAATGATAATAACTTACATTTCTATCCTGCTTTAAGGCTTACAAAGCACTACTTTCACAAAAAATCTATGAAGTAAGTAGTGATGTCTTGCTCTGGCCATTGCCCAGAAATCATGGGAATTTTCCTGGTCTAAATGATGGAGGCCCTAGAATGATCCTGGAACTAAGTAATTCAACCCTGTGAGATTCAAATACAAACCACTAATTATTTAAATGCCTACTACATGTAATATGATGTAATAGGTGTTGGGTATACACAGACAAAACTAACGGATCTTGCCCTAAAGGAACTTTTGTTCTACAAGAAAACCAAGCAGGAAATTGACCAAGTTTGCTAAGGTTCAGAGGACAAAAGTGGTGGTGGGGGGGAGAAACAGAGGGAATGTGGGTGCTCTCTTGCCTAATTTTTCTTCCCTAATCTAATAATCTAGCCTAGGACACATCCCTATTGTGGTGGGTGGCCTTACTCCTTTCCTTGGTTGGATATAACCCTATAAAAATATAAGTAGGAATGAAGGACAATTTAGATTGCTTCCTAACTAAATTTTGGTGATTTTGTGACCAACTTTATCTTCAACAAATTCAGCATACATTTATTCAGTGCCCAGTGTCTGCAGACTCCACAACCATTAAAGATGATAGAAGTTTCTGCCCTTGAGAAGTTGACAACCTAGTATGAGATGAGATGCGTAGACAGAAAGCTATGGCGGGGGGAGAGGGCGGTCAAACAGAGTACTCGGGACACTGAGTAAGGAAAAGTCATTTCCAAGTGGCTCAAACACCAAGGAGATTATCAATTTCTGAATCAACGTATAGCAGCAATAGGAAAGGCAAAGTGTTCTGGAAGTAGCATCCACAAAGGAGCAAACAAAAGCTAGTCTATTTAGATTATTAACAATTGGGTCATACTTTCTATAAGAACCAATTTGTTAAGTGCTAACTTTTTCCATGAGAATCTTGGTTCTGTTTATAACCTGTCTGAAGCCTGACTACAATGAACCCTATGGCTCCTGATCTCTTATTCTATAACAGAAGTACTCTTCAGAAGGAATTATGACTCAGACCTGACCTTAAAGAAATAAAGACTCACTTTTGTTCAGCCTTCCTGCAATTCCTGAACCAAACCCTTTAATCCATCATTCCTACTCTACCCAACAGTCTGGAACACACCATTTCATATTTTTAATGAATACAGTCTATGAATTAATTTTGCTAGATCACATGCTTTAAAAAAATCGATTCACTCTAACTCAATAGTACTTGGATAATTTCAGGGTAAAGAAAATTAGAAACATTTCTTTAAAAATAAATCAGTGGTCTGGCGATGGAATGGGAAGAAAATAGTTTTCAGAAGTCATTCTAAGGATTTGTGGAGTGAAAGGGTTTGAAAAGTACTATGGGGTTATTAAATGAACTTACAGAGAGCCTGCTGCTTGCATATGCAAATTTCTTGCATAATTTCTTATTTGCCTTGTAATGAATATCTCCATTTAATTTTAACTACATAAAGTATCCTTGTGTACCTTATATTTGTATACATACATATACAGTTGGTTTCGTCAGGGTGAAATGCAGTAGCAGCAGGAATCTCATATAACTGTAGGAATAACTTTCGAAAGTACTTGGGAAATCATTAAAAGGAAAAAAAGTCACGTAGAATTCTATAATTACCCATGATTTTCTGTGTTAGAATTTCCATGAAATCATCTGGGGAACCAGTTTGTTGTCTAACTGTCCTAGTTTCTATAAAATGTTTGCTATTATTTATAATAGCTTAAAACTGTCCTCTCTTAATTTTAGGCTTTTAATGTACACATACTAGAAATTAACAATATTTCCCTAGACTTCCTTTTCTTTATTTTTAATACAACTGTGTTGCTCCTTGTAGTCAACTCTCTATGAAATATGCTTGGGTAACTATGAAATTCTCTCTTTGTTTAAAACTATAGAACTTATAATAGGATTTTTCTAATGAAATATCTACATTAGATACTGAAAATGGTTCACAAACCTGCTTCACTATTTTGTTTTAAAGTTACAAGTAGTCGTTTTACATTTAAAATAACTATTTTTTTTTTACAATTAAAATGAAACTGAAAATGAGATTTAGCTATTTCTAAATAATTTGGGCAAAAATATTAATAAAGACATTGGTATCACCAATTATTTTGCACATTGTATAACAGAAGTTTACAGCATTACCAGGGCCAGTCCATAAGTTTTTGAAAAAGTAGAGAAGTATTGAATTTAATATTTATTGAATATACCAGAACAAGCTTTAAATGGATTTCTGCTTAGGCTCTGATGGAAGAACTAAATTACAGGGCTTTATAGAAAAACTGTTTCTGAAAACTAGAGAGGATTATATATGGAAAATGTATTTTTCTATCCATTAAAGAAATTATATTTAATTTTCTTGGCAGAGGTACAATTTTCCCTCTATTCCCAGATTTACATCTCCAACTGAGAGTTTTGGAGTAAGAATTCCAAACTTCCATTCCTGAATTGGTCAATGAGTTATCGGGGAGGTAGGGCAGTGATTTACAATGGGTGTAGTAGCCTCAGAAACCTTGGAAATATTGTCAGAGGGTCACAAATCAATATGTGAATCTACAGAGGAATAAACATGCTTTCTGTAGACAGAGTAGATACTATAATTAATAAAATGTATATTCATTTAAAAGAATTACTGAGTCCATAGTAGCTTTAAGTCATCATACATTTCTCAACTATGGGGCAGCTAAATGGTGCAGTGGATAGAGCACCAGTGCAGGAGTCAGGAGGACCTGAGTTCAAATGTCACCTCAGACACTTGACACTCACTAGCTGTGTGACCTTGGACAAGTCACTTAACCCCAACTGCCTCATCCTGGGTCATCTCCAGTCATTCTGATGAATATCTGATCACTGGATTCAGATGGCTCTGGAGGAGAAGTGAGGCTGGTGACCTGCACAGCCCTCCGTCACTCAAAACAAAGTCAAGTGCAAGTCATGTCATTATTTCTCTGATGGCATGGTCTTCTTTGGCCACGAAGGATGAACACAGGAACACACACACAGACACATACACACACATTTCTCAACAACAAGGATTTATTCAATGTTTACCAAATACCAAGTACTGTGCTAAGTGCTGGGAACGCAAAGACAAACAGAAAAAAATAAATAAATAAATAAACCCAGCCCTTGCCCAAAGGCAGGAGTTTACATTCTAAAGGGAGAGGATTACACATAAAAGGAAGCCACAAAGGGTTAGAAGGATGATGAGAAAGTCTAGAGAGTGGAGGGAGGAGCCTGGAAAGGAAAGAAGACTTGGCTGCCCAGTTTTCTTGAAATGTAGATTTGAGGAGATATCAGCTAATCAAAGGAAGATGTCTCAGGGCAGAGTGTCCTTTAAGTGTGAGAAATCCAAGGCTGGAATGAACTTCCAGGGTAAGGAGCTATAGCCAGGTCTCAATTAATGCAAAATAATGAATTCAGTGAATTATTTCTGAACTTTGAATTTGTTCACATTATTTGAATTTGTACTGCACATTTCCATTGGGTTGGAACCAATATTTTACATAATTGTAAATTCAAATATGTGTCACCACTTCACAGGGTCGCATTCATACTCAATCTATGTTTTGTCTTATATAGATATTCTCTAAGTTGCTGTAGTTACTATTGTTTTTAATTTAAGAGACTAGGAATCACTGGGCATCTCACTTTCCTCCCAAATAAAATGAGGATGAAATGACATAGAGTAGATGTGAAAGTTAATTCCACTGCACAATATTTATCAACCTTATTTCTATTCATACTCCCTTTTCCTCCTCCTTTGTCTTACAACCACAGACCATTGACTACCTTATATGTTTGTTAAATGGGGATTAAAACCACTTTTGCTCATGCGTATGGCCGGAAATTACTTATGATGCATTGTATAACCAAGAAAAAGTGTTTAAAATATGGTGGCAGTTATAATCAAATCAATGAGTATATATGTTTCATTATTTAATAATTCATTCCACTAATCTTTCTTAAGTGACTGCTATATTCAACCATTTATGGGGAATATTAATAAGAATAACATTTATCTAATATTTTATAAGAACAAGCTCTTTCATACACATTTCTTTTATTTACTGTCACAATTCCCTGAGGTATTTTACAGAGGAGGAAAATGAAGTTCGGATAAGATTAAGTGACTCTCCCAAATGCGATATTTCCTTTTGTCAGGTCTGTGAATATACAGAGTACCTAGTTGGGAAACTTCCTCTACCTAAATACTGTCATCTGCTATACAACTGACAAATCAGAGATTTGCCTCAGGGGTCTAAAAGTGACTTGCCCAGTGTCACACAATTAATGTGTGTTAAATGAAGGACTTGAACATAGGTCATCCTTACGGCAAGATCACCTCTCTATCTCCCACACCGCAGTGCCTCACCAAGAGCCTGTAACCACTTCTAGACCTTACAGAACTCCTTAAAAGATGGTGGCTCCAACTATATTCATCCTCCAAATGTGATGGAACAAGGACAGATCGAAGTGTATCTGGAGCAATAGCTGAGCTGTAAGACCAACCACAGAGTTCTTACAGTTGGTCTATCATCTAGAGCAAAGGGGCTAGCCTATGCCAAAGAAGACAAGTTCCAAACCAGTCCCAGAAGAAGCAGCATTAATGTAGATGGAAGTGAATAATAATGGTAGCAAAAAGGGCAACAACCAACATTCATATGAGGTTGTAAAATTCATAAAGTTGTGAAGCCCCACTATACAATGTACATGAATGATGTAAAACATACATGAACAACACACATCACATGTGCACGCATGCATATATACACATATACATCCATATACATGCATGCACATGCATGCATGCATACATACTCATGCACACACATATATACATACATGTGTATACATGCATATATATACAATGCGTATACATACATGCACATGTGCATGTATACATGCATTGCAATTCTATATTTATGTTTATCTCACATATACAGAAGTATCTGCATTTTGTTTTGGGGGGTAGGACCATGTTTTTGCCTTTCTTTGTATCCTCAGTGCTTAGCATAAAGCCAGACACATAGCAAGGATTTCATCAATGTTTGCTGACTAAGTGACAGACTGACACCTGTCTTGCCCATATGAAGCATGTAGGAAGATCATGACATGAGAAAGCTATAGAAGTAACAGAACCTATAAACACCAAGCGACTACTGGCCATTTACCAAGCTGAGCTGTACCTTAGATGTGCTCATCGCCAGTTTTCAGTCTCTGCAGGACATCTCTTAAGGTAGGGGATGGAA
This sequence comes from Bettongia penicillata ogilbyi, assembly GCA_023548195.1. NCBI lineage: Eukaryota > Metazoa > Chordata > Mammalia > Diprotodontia > Potoroidae > Bettongia > Bettongia penicillata. The sequence continues at coordinate 847,350 of JAJHZJ010000676.1, forward strand.
ATAAGCCAAGCTACCATGGAAATGTTCATAGAGTGAGTGAGCGTGTGGTGTGTGTGTGTGTGTGTGTGTGTGTGTGTGTGTGTGTGTGTTTGTGGCCATGTTAACAGTAGAAAAGCAATGTTTAAATAGTGAACATAGTAGGTATTCAATGAGTATTTGTTGAACAGAATTAAATTTAATATCTTATATAAATGCTAATGACATGTATATACATATATGTATGCATACATGCATATAGATATGTAATGAGATATTCCATGAAAATGTATTACAAACCAAAAATCACTACATACATTTCAGAAATTATCATTATTTTATTGTTGTCATCTGATTACTGATGTGACAAAAAAAAAAGGTTGCTGGAATTTGTTTTGGGGTTTTTTTTGGTCATTATTATGTATTCAATCCTATGTAAGTAATATTTTATCTTGTAAGAAATATGGATCAGATCTGATAAGCCTAACGTGAAGAAATGGAATAAAATGAAATATAAAAACAGAGAGACAAAGAGATGATAATCAGATCAAAAAACATGGCAACCAGAATTTCTACCAGCTATGAACATTTGTTGCTGTCATCAGTACCATGATCTCCAAATCTATCCCTGGCAAGATTCCATCAGGCAGTGGACAGAGCATTAAAGTGGGAGCCAGAATCCATGTAACTCTGAACCATTTATAATACTTTTCCAAAGCTCAGTTTCCCTGTCTATAAAATAAGGACAATAATTTCTGCCTTGCCTCTCTGTCAGTGCTACTGCCAAGATAAAATTAATTTCTGTACATGAAAGCACTTGAACACTGCAAAGTTTTATATAGAGGTAAGCAGTCACTATTAGTATTTGTTTTCCTCTCCCAGTAAAATGTTTAAATTATTCAAATAAAAAACACTCAGAGTTTACTTTTGTACTGGTACACTAAATATAATAAATAGATTTGACTTCAGGATGGAAAACAGTTAGGCAATGTGGCGTAGAGGAAAGGACACTGACGCAGCAGTCACATCTGATACCAGTCTTAAAAAGAGGAATCCTGAATCTTAGACTCTTAGGCCTGAGCTTCAGCTGTGTACATGAAATGAAAATCCTGGGGTCACTGGGAAATGATGAAAAGGAAAAATTGAAGAGAAACGAAGACACAAGGCACAAAAGACAGTGAATATTTTAAATTAAAATTCATGGTCAATTCATAAGTACTCATGATTTGTTGAAAGAGTAAGTAGAGATCGGGCAGCTAGGTGGCCCAGTGGATAGAGTGCTGGACCTCATCTTCTTGAGTGTCTGAATGACCTCAGACATCTACTAGCTGTGTGACCCCAGCTAGGTCACTTAGTTCTGTTTGTCTCAGTTTCCTCATCTGTAAAAATGAGCTGGAGAAGAAAATGGCAAATCACTTCAGTATCTCTATCAAGAAAATCCCAAATGAGATCACGAAGAGTCAAATGTGACTGAAATGAGTCTACAACAAGAACAAAAGTATAGATTCCTCAGTCTTTTCAGTGAAATAGATTAGAAGGATGTTCAACTGGTATTGGATACTTCAGGAAGCTCATAAGCCCATGCATACTGTTTACATTCATTTTGGTTTGTTTGAATTTAGATGCTATATATCTCAGCATCACTGAACTGAGTGTGGCGCTCTACTGAGATGTTACTCAATTCCATCTTGATTTTGGGATGATCCAAAAAGACTTTCATGTTTTACAGGACTTAATTTTAAGGTAATAAAGAGGTATTGCTGTGTAGTGGTTAGAGACTGACCTGGAGCCTGAGATCAAATTCATCTTCTTGACATGAACAAGCTTTGTGACCTAGGATAAGCACTCTCAGCGCTCAAGAAACTTCTCTAAGACTTATAGCTGCAAAGCAGGTGTCAGCCCACGTTGGTAGAGGGAATTTCCTCACCTAGGATATCCTTACACCAATGAAATTAGGAGTCCATTTTTATCCCTTTATTCAATTTTAAAATTTCCATATATTATTCGGATATGGCTTCCAGGGATATGAGTTGATATAATCATTTTTAAAATATAATTTTATGTATTAGTGATTTTCAATATATATATATACCTTGGGGTGCCCTCTACTGAAGATGTTCTCCCATAAAAAGCAAGTAGAAGAAGTAGGCATGCATTGCATTAAAAAATATGAATTAGGATGGGGGTGGAAGGGTCAGTATCAGTAAGAGTTACCAAACAAAAAATAAATTCACTTATTACATGTAGGTGGTACTTAAGCAGTCTTGGTTGGATGGAAATGAGCATCACTAGGTTTTAAATTGTGATTTCTCTAGTGAGGATTCCAGAAACTGAACTTGAGATATTAGAAACAAGAAAAAAAATAGCTCCCCAAAGAAACCAAAATATCACAGGCCTTATTTATCAAATTGGATGTCGCAGCATGTCTGAATTTCAATATTTGTTCAAAAAAACCAATTTTATCAAGCTCCTAGGCAAGAGATGGCAAAGAATGTTTATCTCAAGTCTTTTCAGTGACCTGAGAAATGAAGGCAGCAGCTGTACAGGACATGGTACTATGGACTTTTCAAACGATGCGGCTCTCTATGGAGGCAATTACAGTGAGAGATACCATCTATTTAAACTGGGAAGTAAGAATCTTTCAAAATATAAAAGAAAATGGCCACATGGTAAGACAACACAACTGGAAATAGGATGATAACTGGAGCTAACTAAACATTTTTTTTTAAGGAAAAAGGTTTACATTTAAAACTTTTATCAGTTAGTGATCTTTCTTGAGAAAAATGCACACTATCTGATAAAATTGCTAGTGTCACCATAAAAAATGTGGTGCCCATGCCAATTCATAAACAAAAATGATCAATACATGTCCAAAGAGTCCATTATTTCTCATTCTCTTGAGAATGTTCTCAAGTCAAAGCTGATGCTAATTACTCACATTAATGTACTCTTATTTATTTTTCCCCAAGGAAAAAATTCAGTGGATACAAATAGCAAAGACAGCTTATATTGTATTTTGTCCCCAATTCTGGCAAAAATTTCATGGTAATCATTGACAATGTTCTCATGTCCTTCATTCTAAAAGACCACTCTCCCCACACTTACATATCACTGGCAATGGAGGAGTTCCTCGACATGGACTTTGGAGAGAGGTCATAGTCACTGTCTGACCGATACAGGAAGGACTCCCGGCGTTGGCTGTGGACAAAATTAGCCTGGAGAATTAGCCCTGATCCTGGGCTTGTCATGGGATCCAAGGGACTCCGTCCCGAAGATGTGCCATTGTCCACATCGAAACTGAAACAGAAGGAGAAATATTTATATTTCTATGTGCATTTGGAAAACATAATCTAACTAGCAAAAAGAAGTCAGGTCAAAAATCATCAGTGGGAAAACTTACAGCTGATTGATATGTTCAGAAAATCAATAACAGGGGTCTTGGTAACACTGAAAATGTGTTGTACTTCAGTGACACTCAAGAAAAAAAAACCATTATCAACTTTTTCCCCCTGTTCTCCAAGCTTTTGGAAAAATGACTTTCTCCTGAAAAAATACAAGTCATAAGGCATACCAGGGGTGTCAGATACATAGCCTGGATTTCAATGTGACCACAATCAGATTAAAATGTAATTTGCAAATATTTAACAAAATAGGTAAAAATACAATAGAACATAATCTTAATATGCTGTTTTCTAAGTTAATATGTGGTCTGCAGAAATCTTTATGTAGAGTTTATTTGTCCCCATTTTCTTTTGATTTTGACACCGCTAGGAAAGATCTTTAGCAATTTCAAGAAAACAGGAACCACTGTACAAAGAATGCTATCACCCAACAATCCTACAAGAGTAATACATTTTTAAAAGAAAAATAACAGTTTCAAATGAATTCATTTCAACAAATATTTGTCAAATACTTCTATATCCTATGGAGTTATTATGAATTATGAGACACTGACCCTGTCCTCAAAGTACTTACATTATTTAGTTATAATATCCATGAAATATCTTTCTCAACTAGCCCAACTAAATTGATCTAAAATCAAAATATAGCTAGCTTACTTTCAGAAAATCATAGCAAGAGGAGAGTGGGGGGAAGGAGAAGAAGAAGGACAAGGCACAGTGCAGTACTTTGTACCAATTAGGTGAATGATTGGAAAAACATTTATTAATTCTTACTATAGACCAAGAACTGGGCCAAGCTCTTGGTATAGAAATAGGGGAAATGAGACAATTCTTCCTCTCAAGGAGCTCCCACCACATTCTAAGTGGTGGCAGAAAGCATATAAAAGCATTCAGCTGGAAAGCAGAAAAGTCCTGAGGGTTCAGCTCTGAGACAGATGGTAGGGTCCAGGCGAAGACAGGGCAGAGCAGCAGGACAAACGGGAAGGCCCTGAACACTGCAGGACGCAGTGGCAAGGCAGATGACAAGGCCTCACAGTACTCAGCCTCACTAGAAGATCTGTAGTTGGTTTGTGATTGCCGCCTCATCTAAGTGCTAGGAATATGGCTCTTTTGGCCAGCCTTGGGTTTGTTGGGCAGGAACAATGAGAAGGAGAAGGGGAAAAGATACTCCCACAATTGTAACTTCTCCTACCTGATCAGCTTCAGTGAGATCTGGGTAGCTGAGTGATTTTCAGGGGAAGGCTGGAGGGAAGATAAATGATAAGGAGGCATCCAAGGGCAGTTATTTCTGTCTGGCGGCCCGTATGGAGCCTTAGATGCTTAATATATACTTGGATGAATGATGAAATAATCCTCAAACTTTATTTTCCTAAATAGTTACTCAATTTTCCCTGCACTAAAACTTTTAGCTAAATATTTAACACATCACTCATTAAAAATAATGATAAAAATAATAATCCTTTGTTTTCTTCAGTTCACACTGAAAAGATTCACTGTCAATGAAGGAAAACAGGAAGACAAGATACTTCACCAATGATAATTCCCAAATGAAAGCGTTGACTAAGAGACAAGAGCAGCCAGTAAAAGGTGAAACGCTGTTTCCCCTCCTCTATACATACACTCTACCTTGATCAGTGACAGAGAAAACATTCCAAAGTGGACGAAGATCCCAGGTATCTTGCATCTCATACTTCTTTTTAAGTAAGAAGGTGGGGGCTATTTTAGCTAAAATAAACAAGCTTATGCTTTCTTGTAGATTTATGTCATTTTAGAGCCACAATAAATTGAATTCAATAAACATTTATTATGTAACTGCTATGCTCTCTCCTAGGAGTAGATAATAGGAAAGAGAAACAAGACAGAGTTCGTACCCAAAGCTCCAAGCCTGGAGATCTCATATTTCCCACTACGGGATGTCCTACTTCCTATTCACTTATCTGGCACAACAACATACCCTACACACTACTGTTGCCATGATTTCTTTAGTTATCTCTTTCCTTATATGTAATATCTTTCAGGGAAATGTTTCCCTGCTTTCCAAAATGACCTTTAGTCAATAGGTTGAACTAATTGATTGAATATGCTAAAGGCAAAAACACTCTCGGAGTTTCTGAACACCATTCCTCCATTGTCCAGGCCATACCATCACACTGTAAGGGCCATCTAAGGATTGTAATGCTTATTTAGTTACTACATTATATTCTATTACTTTTTTATGTTAATTCTCAATAATGGAGAGAAAAGTTGTAATAAATGTGGGAAAACCTTCAGTAGCAACTCATGTCTTATTAAAAGTCAAAGAATTCCTACTGGGGAGAAGGCCCATTAAATATGTTAATAAATTTTCATGTTAGGTAGGTCTTTATACAAGTCACTCAAAGATGTGGTTTTAGTTTTAGAGAATAACCTAGGGATTATAATACTCAAACAGTCTTTTGGTCAATCAAATCAAGAAGCATTTATTAAGCTCAGTAACTATGATCAACATTCCTAAGTTCAGAAAGTCAGTAAAAAGCAGACTGAGAATTAGAATTTGCGACTTCTGAATTCAAGCCCCCATTTTATACGCTATATCATTATTTCACTATACAGTCTATTCACACATATCTCACAGAATAACACTAATGGACTGGAATTCTGAAACTTTACCATTAATTTGCAATGTCATGCTAGTTTCAAAGTATTTAATTCAATAATCCTCATAAAATGGATAGAGAAAATCTAAGGAGAGTTGTAGTAGCTACAGGATTTCTGGCAATAATAAATTATATTTCCTGGTGGCTGTCATTATTCCATTATGTATCATATACTTGCGATAGCTGAAAGTGGTCTTAAGATCATTCAAGCCCAATCTTTCATTTTAAAAATGAAGAAGAAACTAAGTCTCAAAGAGTTTTAGGTGATTTGCTCAAGGTGATACAGGTACCAAGTGGTATAGCCAGTACCTTACTCTAAGTCAAGATTCCAAAACTAATTGGGGTTCATTATAATTGCCAGATAAGCTAAACGTCCTACAAGTTGCAACCGGATTCCACAACTAGTCAAAGATGAAGAAAGCTGGCTAGAGCAATTAGCGTCATTCCTTCATTCACTTTGTGGTTTCCTTTCAATTTCAGATCATTCCAATATAGGTCTCTCTGTGGTTTAGGAGACAAAGTTACAAATTGTTGAGTAAAACTCAGAGAGACAAGTGACTAGCCCAGGGTCATAAAACTTGCATCAGAGAATGGATTTCGATAAAAGTTTTCCTGATTCAAAATCGAACTACAACCACTAACCATACCATCTGTTACAGAAATATATATTCACTACTTTAAAGGTATTTAAAGTGTTTATTTCTTTAAATAAGGAAGCAGTTTCTAGTGAATAGGAAATCCACCTAAAGATGGCATTTTTCCTATAACATAAAGGTTCCACTACCCTGGGCAAGTCACTTAAATTCTTAGTGTCACCAAGCAAATCTCAAAATTAAAAAAAAAAAAAGTTGCACATATTTTCATTGATAAAACAATTTCCATACTAGAAGCTCCTCACACCAACAACATTGTAGATCTGTACAAAAAAATTCCACTTATATCATGCTATTTATTAAAATATTTTTAAAAATATAATACCATTAGTTATATGAAATTATGCTTATTTGAGGAATGGCTGAACAAGCTGTGGTATATGATTGCGAAAGAATATTATTGTGCTTTAAGAAATGGCAAGCAGGATGATTTCAGGAAAACCTGGAAAGACATGAACTGATGCGTAGTGAAGTGAGCAAAGCCAGAAGAACATTATACACAAAAACAATACTGCGTGATGAAGAACTTCAAATGACTTGGCTATTTTCAGCAATACAATGATCCAAAACAATCCCATAGGACTCATGATGAAAAATACTATCCTCCTCCAGAGAAAGAACTGACATTGTCTGAAAACAGACCAAAACATTCAACATTCATTCTCTTCTTCCTTCCTTCCTTCCTTCCTTCCTTCCTTCCTTCCTTCCTTCCTTCCTTCCTTCCTTCCTTCCTTCCTTCCTTCCTTCCTTCCTTCCTTCCTTCCTTCCTTCCTTCCTTCCCTCCTTCCCCCCTCTCTTTCTCCTTCCTTTCATCTTCTTGCATCAAATGACTAATATAGAAATGTTTTACATGATTTCACATGCATAACCTATATCAGATTGCTTACTATCTCAGGGAGCGGGGAGGAAAAGGAGGAAAGGAAAGAATATGGAACTCAAGACTTAAAAAAAATAACAAATGTTTGCTGCTTAAGTGGGAAAAAGAAATTACAGCTGCTTAGGCAGATTGTAACTGTTACACTGAACAATGCTGGAGGGGGAAACTTCTTTCATGCTTGTGAACTTGTCTCTATAATGTATACATTTTGTTCATAGGTAGGGGTCATTTTAGAAATAAGCGAAAAGTTTATTAAAAAGTCATTTGCAGGACTAAGTAAACTGTTTCCTAAAGAAACATGAAAAACAACCTCTCACAAATCATCCTGAGGAGATAAACTGGATTAAGTCAGGAAAGAATGGATGGCCATGATAGACTAGGTGCTGACAGGAAGAGCATTGTCTCTGTGGAAACTTCTCAGTTTCATGAAATCAGTTACTTACTTTATCTTCTACAATGGCCTCTGTCCCTTATTTGGTTAAGAGTCTATCTTCTAAAATCCAATTGATTAGAGAAATGCAAATTAAAACACCTCTGAGATAACACCTCCATCTATCAGATTGACTAATACGGCAGAAATGGAAAATGATAAATATTGAAGAGGATATAGGAAAACTGGGACACTAAAATACCACTGAAATTGTGAACTAGTTCAACCATTCTGGAGAACAATTTGGAACTATACTTAAAGGGCTTTAAAATTGCTCACATCCTTTCACACAATAATACCACTATTAGTTCCGTATCCCAAAGAGATCAAAGAAAAAGGATCAATATCTACAAAAATATTTCAAGTAGCTCTTTTGTGGTGGCAAAGAAATAGAAATCAAATGTATGCCCATAAACTGAGGAATGGTTGAACAAGTTGTGGGAAATCTGGGAAGACTTATATGAACTGATGCAAAGTGAAGAGAGCACAATTAAGAGAAAAGTGTATACTGTAGCAGCAATATTGTATGATAATTAGCTGTGAATGACTTAGCTATTCACAGCGATACAATGATCTAAGACAATTTCAAAGGACTTATGATAAAAAAAAGATGCTATCTACCTCCAGAGAAAAAACTAGTGAGGTCTGAATGCAGATTGAAGCACACATTTTAAAAACTTTTTTATTTTTCTTTTTACTCTATGTTTTGGATATTTCACAATATCCATCTATATCAAATTGTTTACCTTCTCAAGGGGTTGGAGGGGGAAGGGAGGGAGGAAAATAACTTGGAATTCAAGATTTCAAAAAATGAATCTTAAAAACATTTTATGCAAATATTAAAATGTAAATGTAAAAATATATAATTGAGAAAAAGAAAAGAATTTATCTCCTACTTCTGAGTATGAGAAGTATATGATCTGCTTCTTTCCTAAAATTTTTATAGTATGACTTTTTATATTAAGGTCTCATCCATTTAGAATAGATTGTAGAATATGATGCAAGGTACTGTCTAAGCCAAATTTCTGCCAGACTGTTTTCACAATTTTTTTAAAGTCAGTTTTGTTTTGTTTTTTTTATCAGATAGGGAGGTTTTTTTTTTCATGACTAATTTATGTTTTTTAGTTTACTGAATACTAGGTTGGTGAGATCGTTGCTTCTGATTCTCCCTTATCTGGTTTGGTCCACTAATCTACCTATTTTTATCTACTGAAATTCTGACTGTTATTTGGTGTGTTAGATATCTCTTCTTGCTTGACGTCATGAGCAATTTGACAAACACGCCTGGTGGCCTTTAGACAAGGTATTCACAAAATTATTAGAGAACATACTGACAAGAAGAAAGTCCTGGGCCATTCCATTAGAGACTTCTTTCCAAGTTAATATGGAACCATTAAAAAAAGAATAGTGATAACTACTATTTAAGATTTATCATTCAATCAGTTATAAATAGTGCAGAATCCATTAGCCATTTTCTACGAGAAAATCATGAAAAACTCAGTTAAGTACTTTTCTAAAATCTGACTAAACTATATAATTTTTACCTGCTATTCCAGGAACTTTGTCAAAAAAGAAATGAAATTAGTTTGGCAAGTTTTATTCTTGAAAAAGCCATGATGTGTCTGCATGATCAATATTTCCTTTCTTGGTTGTTCACTAACCACTCCTTTAATAATGTATAGCATTCTACACGACATTGAAATCAATCTCCCCAATCCATGATGTGCATGCAGATTTCACTCTGTTCCTTATTTTTTTAAATCTTGACTTAAAGTCTGTGCCTCTCGTTCTCCATAATCTTCAAAGATTAATGAACATGGTTCAGCAATAACATTTTCTAGGGGTTTTTTTGTTTTGTTTTGTTTTTTAGTATCATGACACTTAGATTTAGACACATCGAAGACAATCAGATGGCCTCTTACTATCTGCCCACTTGTCTTGGATTTGTGTTTTCAGAGCTTAGCACAGTACATGGTATATGGTAGGTGCTTAATGAATGCTTGTTGACTTGACTTGACAGCCATGAATAAGTGGTTTGATTCTAAGAAATGGAAGAAGCTTCATACAGAGGAGGAAAAGTAAGAGATCTGAGCCATAGTATGCTAAAGAGGAGAGATGTAAACACATAGTCCTGGATCTAGAGAACAAAAGTCCTCAATTATTACCAGGGGCTATTCAAATGGTGCAAATGCAAATGGACAGGATTTGTCTAAAAATTCCATGTTCATTTTTCTTCCAAAGGTAGACCACTTAGGATAACACTATAAGGTGGCACAGTGGATAGACCTGAGTTCAAATCCAGATGCTGACGATTACTAGCTGGGCAAGTCACTAAACCTAGTTTGCATCAATTTTCTTATCTGTAAAACAAGCTGAAGAAGGAAATGACAAACTTCTCCAGTATCTTTGCCAGCAAAACCCCAAATGAGGTCATGAAGAGCTGAAAATGATTGGAATGATTTAACACAAAAATAAGGTGGGAGACTTGTACAAGGCCTTGAGGTACAAAGTGTAATTTACAAGAATATAGGAATTTGCTTCTCAAACCCCAAGTTTATTTCCTTTTTTGGGTAGGTTCCCTTAGAGTAGTGTTAAAAGAGTCAAGATCTAAATAGGTCCCAGCAAAGTGTAAAATAGGATTCATCAGAAACTGGGAAATGAATTATAGTGATTGTTTATAGGTTATTGTGAGACCTTTTCATTGGCTTTGTATTTTCTGTGGTATCAAAAAAAAAGTTTGCCTTTTATCTGATATGCACTGATATCTTACTGGAACTGAGAATTCTTTTGCCCATATTTATGAATCTGTTCTGAGGTTCTCCTAGGAAACTCTGGGTGGGGAAAAAATGAGCCCAACAAAAGGTCAAGATTGAATCCAGTTCTTCTAAGTAATTTGCAGTGCTGGGCCACAGGTTACCATTGTCATTCTCTACACAGTATTAAATGTCTTACTCATTCTAACTAAGACCGCAATCTGTTTATAGGAAAGCCTAATAATATTTTCCTGTTTTAGATTTCTCAGCAGGGTCAAACAGCTGTTCTGGAGAATTCCCATCATTTAAGTTCTTGACTAAATCTCATAACTGAATGACTACATAATGTGATAGTAGAAGTCAATCTTTCATTAGCAGCTCTTTAGGAGTGAACTACGCACATGTTTATCCTGCTTAACAACTAAAAGTATCTTACCTCCAGTCTAAATAGGTCACTCTTGAGAGGGATGATCTTTGGCCGCTTAAAGGGATTATGCAGTTAAGTGATACTATGCGTGGTACGCTGCCATGATGCGTATATCTGCACACAGAACCAGCCTCTAAGAACAGGAACATGTCGCCCTGTGTTTTCACAGATGGTTTTTATAAACAACAACACCGTTAAAGTTGGCACCAAGGTGAAGGGTGTAAACTTCTTTACGAGTAAAAATATCAGGCGACCTTTGGAAACACACGTGTTACGACATTAGGTTACAACTTGTACGCTCCCGAGTCACCCAGTGTAATAAATAAGGAAGATGTAAAAGAAAAAGGGGAGATAAGTTGGATATCCTGGCTGGCATTTCATCAGAGAACTGTTTTGCAAGTAGCAGTGGGGAGTGAGGTAGGCTTTGCTTAATTAGTAAACACAAAAGCAGTTGGCAGATGGCCAGTTCCTTGGACATGCACATTCCATTATAAAAGAGAATAAGTAAAACCTCAGGCAAAGCTATGAATTCCCATACTTGAAGCCTGGAGTTAGATTGGGGAAGGGGGTATGAGAGAGAGGAAGAGAGGGAATATTATTATTTTTTTAATTAAAGTTTTCTTTATTATTGAATAAATGGCAGCTAGGTTCATCAATGGCTAGAGTTGTTGCATCTGGAATTAGGAAGTCAGGAAAAGGAATTCAAGTTTAGTTTGACACTTACAAGCTCTGTGACCTTGGACTCTTAATTTCTGCTTGCCCCACACACACACTTACAAAAATGAAAGAGTAATCAAAAAAACTGATTATAAAAGAAAAAAGTGGGTAAAACAGTGAATTCCCATATTGGAGGGTTATAGTTAGACTTGGGGGTAGGGGTAGAAGTAGAGGAGGCAGAAGGAGAGGGCATGATTTCTATTTCTTAAATTAAAAAAAAATCTTATTATTCAAGAGCTATCCAAATGATAGGATTCTTCCATGTATTGGGGGAAGGGAGACACTAAAATGTTGTAGCATTTAATAAGGTTGCTCCCCTATGAAGTGAGGCAGAGAAAGATTATGGGTCAACTTTTGATTATCAAAGGTTCTTAACCTTGGATCTGGAAACTTTAAAGAGAAAAACCATATTTTGATAACTATAGTTCAATATAATTGGTTTCCTTTGTAATCTTACATATTTTATTATATGGGATTAAAAACATTGTTCTGAGAAGAGGTCCGTAGGCTTCGTAAGATTGTTAAAGGAGTCCATGGTACAGAAAAAGAGTAAGACCTTTTGATTCAGGTCATAAGACTATTTTTACTAGCAATATCAATGTGTCCTAGTAGTTATGGAACTCCCTATATTGGAGTCTGGGTTCTTACACTGGCAAATGCTTTGCCTCTCAGTGTCTTTGAGAGCAACATGGAGCAATTGAGCTCCAGTTCTTAACTCAAAGGACCTGGGTTCAAGACTTGCCTCTGACACTTATTCTACATGTCACCATAGGCAAGTTGGTCTTGGGGCCTCAGTTTACCTTTTCCACTTCTCTAAAATGAGGGGGTTGGATTATATTGTTTCTGCGGTCCCAATCAGTTCTTAATGTATGATTCTGTGATCATTAATACCCACAAGAGGCAGAACAAATGCCAAACTACAATAATAAAGTTTTCTGAGTCCTTCAAAAATAAAATCCCCTCCAAATAAATATCCAAGTAGCTGAAACAAAACCTCCTTTTGGACTTAATTATTCCAAATACTTCCTTTCTGTTAAATCCTGATTACTTCTATTAACTCTAAACAAGTACAATCAGAAACCTACTAGAGAATTCATCTTAATGCAAGAAAGACTTTCCTAAAAATAAAATTTTACATTTATATAGTGTCATATATTTACCATACCCTTTTCCAATCTACCCTTTGAAATAGGTAGTACAATTACTTCCATTTGCATATTATAGATGAGAAAAGTGGTCATTATAGGCATAATGTGAAAGTTATAATGTCATATATTCCTAATGTTTATAATACTTAAATATTCTTTTCAAAAGCACCAAGAAGAAAAGTACATATTTAAAAGCTCTCACAAAAAAATGGCAAATGACACCCAAGGTAATATATTGATCTATCACATTCAGTTCAATAAGCATTTCTTTACATTTACTATGTATAAGTCCTAACTACTTACAAAGGCAATAATAATTCCGGTTCTGACTTAATGATGAGTCTACAACAGGGGCAGTTTGGTGATGCAGTGGATAGAGCTACGGGTCAGGAAGATCTGAGTTTAAATATAGACACTTCCTAACTGTGTGACCTGGGCAAGTCACTCCACCCTATTTGCCTCAGTTTCCTCATCTGTAAAATGTGGAGAAGAAAGTGGCAAACTACTCCAGTATCTTTGTCAAGAAAACCCCAAACGAGGACACAGAGTCAAACACAACTGAAACAACTGAACAATGACAACCAAACGGGGAACTGTTTCATTAACCACAGCATAATTCTTTCCAGTGATTTCTAACAAAGAGCATGTTTTGATATATTTTCCTTAAAATGCTTTGAGATCTTGGGATGGTCTAAAGAATGTTATCCATTTCCAATTTTTAAGAATAGATTATATACTCTCATGTTTGAAATGGTGCTAGTTAGAAATCTGGAATGTGGTAAAGGACCTCATAGGAAATTGTCAAATTTAAGTTTTACATAAACAAAATCAATGCAGCTCAAAGAATGGTCAAATGGGAAAACCACTCCACATAAAGCTATGCTATACATCTAAGGTATGTATGGATTTGACCAAAATACATTAAAAAGAGCTAGAGGAGATGTCAAAGGACATGAATATTTTTCAAGAGAATTGAAGCACCTTGTTCAAAATGATGAAAGATAGAAATAGCACTTTAGGGGAAGTAAGAAGATAGGCATAAAATACAATGCTGGTGGAGCTGTGCATTGCTTCAACCACTCTGTACAATAATAGGAATTATGTGAGGAAAGCTACTAAATTGTTTACATATGCTGACCCTGGGATGCTAGTTCTAGGCATATAACTGAAGATCAACAACAGAAAATGCTCAAACACATAAAAATATTTATAGCAGCACTTTTTGTAGCAGGAAAGGACCTGAAAACAAAATTGTGTGCCCATTAATTAGAAAATGTGTCAAATTACTGAACACTATAGAAAGGGATGCTATTATCCTGTAAGAAATGACAAATAAAGGAAATATGGAAGTAGAAAAAAGAAATCAGAAGCAAAACAATATACATGACTTCAACAATTCAAATGGAAATTATATTAAAAAGCAGTTAAATTCAGATGAAATACAATGACTAATATTACGTCTTCCTTCCTTTGGGGTGAGATAGGAAATTATAGATGCTTAATTCTGCATACAGCAAAAATTTTGCAGACAGTGGGTCCACTGGTTTTGCTTCTCTGTTTTCTATCTCTCCACAACCCCCCTCTTCAGGTATATTATTGGCTACTCAGGGTACAATGATCATTTCTATGGAGACAAGTTCCAAAGCTCCCAACTATCTTCTCTGAATTCCTTTTCATAGTATTATCTACCTGCTGTACATTTCTCCCAGACATCTCTCAGGCATATCAAACTCAACATGTCCAATACATAAATCAATATATCTTCTTCCAAACTCATCCTTCCTAAAAAATTCCCCACTTTTGCTGATGGTACCAGCATCCTTTTAGTAACCAGGTCCACAATTTTGTAGCTACCATGTCTTTTCCACCTCTATCAACTACTATTTCCAATCAGTTACCAACTCTTGCTAATCCAACTTCCAAAATACATTTCGTATCAGTATTCTTCTTTCCATCTTGGTTGAGGCACCTTTCATCATTCATCTGCATTATTACAATAGTTTCCTAATTAGTTTCCCTGACTCTAGTTTTTTCCCTCTCTAATCCATCCTCCACATAGCTGGTAAATTGATAGCCCTAAAACACAAATCTGAACATATCACTGTTACCCCTAATTCTCCCCCCAAATTGAGTTATTCAATGACACCCTATAATCTCTTAGGACAAAACACAAATTTATTAAACTAGCATTTAAAGCTTTCCACAGTTTGGCTTCCATCTTCCTTTCCAATCTGATTTCATATTCATTCCTTGATAAATTTTCTACTGTAGTCAAGCAAACTTGCTGTTGACCACATATGATATTCTATCTCCTGCCTACAGGTATTTGTACAAGTCTCATGTCTAGAATATGCTCCCCTTCCTATCTAAACCTAATAAAACTTCTAATTTCTTTAGAAGCGTATCTCAGATATTTCTTTATTCTTCCCCCTTATAAGCACATATTCCTCTAACAAACTGTTAAAATTCTGGGGTGGGATATAAAAAGTGACTTTATACTTCTTGAATGAAGAATCCAATCCAGCTCTAAGTATATGATAAACAAAGCTATCTGTGACAACAAAGTCTTCAAACCAGGAAAGATTTCCTTAACTAACTATAGAGATCATGCCAGAAACCTCAGATGTTCTGCCTCTGATTTGGAAATGAAGATATGTTGTTGCCATATACATAATATACCACCCTGAATAATAATTTTGGAATTTGAGGGGTCGTTTTCCTGCAAAAATAATTTCAGCCATCATAACACTTATATTAAATTAATAATAGCCATTAATAATTGCTTTTTAAATATACCCACTGTCCCAGTCCAAAAAAACCAAAAAACAAAAGTGGTCATGTTAATTAAATTATATGTTGCTATCTTGTGTTAAAATTAAATAATCTAAAAAAACAGATGAACATTTACATTTAGGATTTAGCTGTTTTTGTTTTTTGTAAACTCACCAAGATCAAATACTTTGGAATTTTTCCCTTTTCTACATTTCTATAAATTTCTAATTGTATTTTTTTAGTCACCTTCCACAACTTATATCTTTAGTTATGCAGAATTTCAATCTTGTAAGTCATCTACTTCTTTCCTATAGTATCCCTCTCATCACAAGAGTATAAACTGAACTGCACAAGAGAAAGAAAAAAACAGTCTTTCTAGGCCACATCTGTGCTTATGTTTCCTTTGGCTTCTCTGGACAGAGTTGCCCTTTAAACTTGCAATATAATTATGAGTTCTGAATAATGTGTGTGCCACCATTCCCACTAACCCCACCTCACCCTGCCACTCGGACAACGCACCACTCCTAAAAAAATAATATTTTGGAGCAGCAGATGATGTCTTTCCCATCTGGCATTCCCACAAACTGCATCTATTACTCAATGATGCATTAAACTCTGATGGCTTGTCATTTTAATTACAAAGGAATCCAGTTTTGACTGACTGTAGAATAGCCATCTAAACAAAAGATTAAATGACTTGGATCAGTTTTAATCTTGCAAAGTTTGAAACCAAAATGGATTTTCACTTGAACGTTTCTGAGAAGTACTAACTTTAGAGATGCTATCTATTTGCAGTAAGTATGATGTTCAAAATTTTTGTAAAGTACTTGCCACTTGGCTGAGATGAATATGTTTACACGTACTTAACAACTTAAAGGAGGTCTTTCTAATGGAAGATCCCAAACATGGCAACTGGGCTTAATAATCTTGACTTTATCCTGTCATGATACTGCGAGACTGTTTATTCTCAGTGACACCAGAGAGATGGCGCACTGCCCAGGTGCTGAAATCCATTCCAATCTGTCATGGGTCGGGTCTTGTAAAAGGCAAGAAGCTCCCTTTTCATAGCCCATGTTGGGAAGGCAAAGACAAAAAAAAATGTCAATTTCCTTGGAACACAAGAGGAATTAACTCTACTCTAGGGCAATGGACTACAAGTCAGGTCATAGTTTAGGTCAGTTTTGTGAAGTTTGGATTCAGTCAAAGGGCCACATTGAGAACCTAGAGGACCACATGTGGCCTTGAGGCCCGCAGGTTCCCACCCCTGGATCCTTAGGCTGTTCTGGGGTACTTAATAGTCAGCCATGGAACTTCAG